>CAJHNH020000413.1:241910-311910 GCA_905116865.2 Candidula unifasciata | reverse complement strand
GTTTGGACAAGAGCCATTGTTTGGAAAAGAGCCTGATTCATTTTCATCTTGTAGGAATTATATTTATCTGTTTCAGTCTCAGACAATGGCTAATTTTACTCGTTTTATCCAGAGCAGAAATAAAAGCCTCACCTGAACAGTTCGTGGCGACTGCACTAGCCACACGGCCGTAAATCCTCAGATTTAAAGACACCTCAAAAGTAGTAAAAATAAAGGTAGAAAATGGCAGTTTTTTGGCAGTGTCCAGAGCAGTTTCAAGTCGAAACTAATAAAGGTTGGTTCTAAAGCAGTTGTAATACCAACTGTTTTAGGGGCGCCTCCACATAAAAACAAGGGGAAAGGGGGAAGTAGGTACCCCACACCCGTTGTAGTTTTCTCCAGACTGAGACATAAAGAGTCCATACCCTATTTAAATTTGCAGTGATAATAATAATGTGCCCAATTGCCCCCCCCCCCCCCCCCAAAAAAAAAAAAAAATTTGTTGAAGTAATATGAGATGTATGGACACATACATATAGAGAAAAAGTGTATGCGTGGATAGGGCGGCACTTAATTAGTCTTTCCTTTTGAGCCCTAGTCGGCGCATAGGGCAGAGGTCATAGCTTTCGATATCTGGCGGTTCCTTGCGCCCTGTTTTAGGTCTTGGATGTTTGTTAGGCCCATGGTTGAGCCTTCCTTGATGGTGGTTCTACGCAGGATCTCTCTTGGTCTTCCCCGTTTTCTTTTCCCTGCCAGTGTCCATATAAGGGCTTGGTGATGGGGGAGCCTTGTCTTATGCATTCTGAGGGCATGACCGATATAGTCACTTAGCCCTCTTGATAATTTTCTATTGGGAGACGGGGGGAGGGGAGAGTGGTCCTCAGTCCTCCTCAAAATTATCGGGGACGTGGGGCGTCAAAGCGTCTGAACTCCCAGATTACGGAGTTCCTGGTGTCACTAAACAGCAAAGATTGTTGTAATTTCTGCCGCACAGTGGGTTCATGTTATGTCCGGAAGGGGGCACAGGGAATTCAGTCAAGCACAGCGTGTAACAAGCTATCTACAAACGCTGACGAGATTCTTGGTATTGTGCCTTCAAAGTATGAGTACATCTGCCTGGGAGGCGAGGAGCCAGCAGTCTGCACACAGATATGCGCACGCATTTGATGTGCACGCATTTGAGTCTCGGAACAAGACCAGAGTTCAGAAGTGGACGAACAGCCAGGATTTCCCATTGAAGTTTGCGGCCGATGAATACGAAAGGTTCATCTTCATTGCACTGTGTTTTATCACACATGGCTTGGTCGGATTTTAATCGCCTACCGTGATGGTCGAACAAAGCACGAATACCAGAGCTCAATACATTCACGAGATCTTTAGTACACCTAAGCTTTTCGGTGATTGTACAAGGCGGTTAAACATTCAGTCTTTTGCTGCTGCTTTTGGAACAGAAAGACGCTTATCGCAATTTCAGAATCGCTTTTAGCTGACTTAGAACCCCGGAATGTTAGCATTCCGAAACTGCTTTCACAGTCTCTAAGCCACAAATGCCGATTCTTGTGGTGCAGACGAATTCTCCGTCGCTTGAACCCAGCCTAGAATGCGTTATATTGCCTGCCAAGGTTCTACACTTATAGACGTATCCAGACACCGGCTCAGTGGGTTGAGCACATTCATGTCTACCAGTGTACGGGATGTCGTTTCTCAGCTCCCATACACATGTACAGTTCTGAATACGGTATGCCAATTTGTCATTGAAGGGATTGTACATATAACTAATGTGCATTGCTGTATAAATTACTCTAATCTGTAATCTTAGACATTGTACATACAAAATATTGTACACGATCGTAAATTGTCTGTGCTAATCTATCAACTTAGACGGCATACACAGTTCTCTTGTTTTAGATACGTCTGTCGCTTAAATAATGTACATGTTCATTTTGTACACAATCCTGTATTTTTTTTGTTTTGTTTAGGGAAAAAATAGTACCGGTACTCACCATAGTGTCTAATAAAAATTTGCGGTACTGACCATAGTGTCTAATAAAAATTTGCGGTACTGACCATAGTGTCTTTAAAAAAATAGGCGGTACTCGCCATAGTGTCTTATAAAAACTGGCGGTACTCACCATAGTGTCTAATAAAAATTGGCGGTACTCACCATAGCGTCTAATAAAAACTGGCGGTACTCACCAAAGTGTCTAATAAAAACTGGCGGTACTCGCCATAAAGTGTCTATTACAGGGCGAGTTAAATATGTTGCAAATATACGAGGGCTGTCTCGAAAAGAACAAGCCAAGTAATATAAAACTAAACATTTTAACTAGTACAAGGATGCCTCGATCCTCTGCAAAGTAGGATTCGTTGGAACTGACTCAGCGTCCCTAGCGTGTCTTCCACTGCTCAGACCACTCTGAAGAATCTTGTTTGGAAAGCACCATCAACGGTGACGTCGTTTTCTGGAAACTTATTGACTGTCTGAAAAATCCGCAGAACGAATTTTCCCCAGGTCGATCCAGCCTTGAGTGGGTACAGGGTGCAGTCCCGGGAAGTAAAGGCGGTCGGCGTGATGCTGACCGCATCACCCATCTTGTGCCGATTAGTCTATAAAAATATAGGTCTAGCCCTATATGCCCTATACGTCTAAACCCGTGGAAAAGGGACCTTTACTTTACTTACCTGGCGTACCTAGATCCTGGGTCACATTTTTCGATGCAACAGGAGTTTTAGAATCCCCAGGTCGTCTTCTAGTTTTCATACTGTTGTTTGCCGATCTGTGTTGATTGCACCTAGTAGACGCTCAACATTTTTCAGTGTTCTGCTTGTTGCAGGCATTCCACAAACGGGATGGTCTTCCACCGATTCTCAACCGCTTTCGAAGCGTGTGTGCCACACCTTTATTTGCTGTGCACTCTTTGCATCTTCTCCAAACGCCTTCTGAAACCGCTGATAAGTTTTCGCAGAGGAATGTTGTAACTTTACGCAACATTTGATGCAAATTATTCGCTCTACTCGTTCAGCGACTTTAAATGCACTTGCTCGGTAAATGACGTATAACGGTGGCTCTGGTCACGCCATTACTGCATGCCAGACCACTCCGTTTAGCTGCCGTTACATTGATGTCAACCAAAACATGTTCTCTTTCTTGTTAACTGTGGCTTTTTCTTTTCCGGACAGCCCTCGTAGTTCCTAAATAACATCAGTATTTCAACAGACTGTTAAGCTCCCTTGTTTGATTTGCGAATGAGCCCTCTAATTTTCATCTAGGTATGTAGGTGTTGAACCCCACCAGGACATCACACTAGCGATAGGAAACCGGTGACACAAAGTGCCATCATGCGGATGAGGATCACCCGTGGAGAGGTCCCAGAAATCCTTTTCATCCGTTAGGCCATATCTATGGCAAGGTCATATTTATGGTCCGGCTATATTCAGGGCCCCCGGCAATGTGGGGCTTCAAAATAAAAACAATTGCATCCCACAAGGGGACAACTAATATAGAACATAATTTCTATCTATATCACAGTGTCTACATATTCAGTGCCGGTCACATTTTCCTTACGTGTTTCAGTATCAGCATATGCATTTCCGGGTCACAATCTTCACCATTCAGGAACATATTCAACGATAACAAAGTTGTGTAGAGACGGTGTCAGTTTTACTTGCATTTAGAGAAGATCTGAATGATGTGTGGGTCAGGTAGAAGTGGGTCAGGTAGATGTCTGGCTCTGGTAGATGTGTGGTTCTAGTAGATGTGTGGGTCTGTTATATGTGTGGGTCTGGTAAATGTGTGGGTCTAATAGATGTGTGTCTGGTAGATGTGTAGGTCAGGTAAACGTGTGGCTGTAGTAGATGTGTGGTTCTGGTAATTGTCTGATGTCTGACTAATGTGTGGGTCTGGTAAATGCATAAGCAGTAGGAGGAAAGTTGAAGTTAAGCACAACAAATACAGGCTGGCTGATGTAATGTTATGTATACAGGTTGGCTGAGGTTCGAACAAAGCGGATAATGTTTCCTCCATAGAATTGAGGTAATTTGTTGTCATACGGGGAGGAGCCGCTGTCAGAATGAATAGACCGATGGGCGCTCAGTCGGGCAGGGCTACCAGCGCTGCCCCCCCCCCCCCCCCCCCAGAATGGGTTTATTTATGACTCCTTGGCTTAATATTTTTGAATTTGGGTTTAAAAAAAAATATCCTTATATAAAATTGGGTAGATGTTTTGTTTCGTGACTATAAAAGTTTGCTTTTTAACAATCTGGTTTTTTTTTTGGAAAGGGGGGGGGGGGGGGGCGGGTTTTGTTGTGTTAGTTGCTTATGTTTTGCATGGGTTTTTGTTCAGCTTAGCTGGGTTTAACCCATTGGCATCCCTGATCCTGAAGAGCCGGGTAGGGGGCTGCGTGGTCTCTAAGCATGGCATCCGTCTCGAGTGCTGGAGGTCCCAGGTTCAGGACCCGGTGAAGGCTGGAATTTGTTCAGGTGGACTTCTAGTAATTTCCCCTGGTCTCTGGGTAGTAAGATCTGACGCCCTTGTGTATTGTTCCGCACGTAAAAAAATCCTTTGGCAGTTGGAAATCGAAAAAAAGTAGCCCAACAGCGCCTCCCGGTCAAAATGTTAAAAAATCTACCCTAAAAATATTTCAGGATCCTCGCCGGCGCTACGGAGTTCGTGCACTGCGCTGAGATTCTTCGGACGCAGGCGTAAGTTAGAAGTAGAACGAAGCACTTATGAGTAACCCTTTGTTCCATGATGTTGATCCGTCGTCTAAACCTAAAGAGCCGGGTTCCTTTTCTCAGTAAGCTAATAGAAAAGGTTTTTTTTTTTAAGGCAAACAATAACAAGTTATCCCGCACAGTTGGTGGCGACTGCACTAGCCGTGTAGTCATAAATCTGAAGGTCCAAACACCTTCCTTTTTCGCTTCCTTACCTGTCATGCCATACGCTGCCCTAAAACGGTTTACAGGCAGTTGTCAACAGACTCCATCCGAATGCACGAGGTGGGTTTATGGAAATAGGTAATCTGATATACCTATATACACGCCGACATATCTTCACATAGAGATGTATGTATTTCTATATGGCGCTGTTGTCTGTACAAGTGAAACGACACATACGGAGGAATGGCTTGGGGTTAGGCCGGGTCGGGTTATTATTCCACACAGGCTTCAGATTACGCATTTTCAACGAACTCCAGCCTGTGAAAATTAAATGTATTCAAAAACAAATTCCTAAGCAAATTGACGAGTATTATATGGGATGAATTCAAGAAACGGGAAGAAAGAAGAGAAACGTCTGGGCAACCGCATGCATTAACAGTGATTAAACATAAAAAAAAAAAAAAAAAAAACGCATGCATTTTCAATGATAAGAAAATAAAATAAAATAATAAAAATAAAAACGACGATAGCAATGCATTGTGCATATTATGAGGAAACTGAGGAACGGGAACTTGAATGGAAAACAAATGGATTGAGGCGACCAAGACGTCCACGAAAAACCATAAGACGAACGTTGTTGCCAGATGCCAAAAGTACGGGACTAGATTCCATTCATAATATCCACAAGATTTGCAAACGTCAGAATGGACTGGATGACTATAAAAAGGTAAAGGTAAAGTCGGGAGATGTGACCCAGTGTCATTGCACAAGGTTATAAACCATAAGTGCTCTGCCACCAGTACGGACAGCGGATAAGAAACTTTCCATCTGGGTCGCCGTTTACACCTAACTCCGTAGCTAAAGCTACGTTCCTTCATTTACCCCAGAGTATCAACTCTAGTACTCATTTCCTAGAGGCTGGGCTACAACGAGTCGCAGCTGGATTTGAGTCTCCTATCGACTGCGCTAACGCGGCCCCATGGATGACTGTATAAACAGCGAGCAATATGTGAACAGGTGTCGGCACGACAGGATAGTAAAAGTAACAAGGTCAACCCACGCCTTCAGGCCTCTTAGGCAAATAGGGCTAGACCTTTATTTTATAGACCAATCGGCACTTGATGGATGGTGGGGTCAACACCATGCCAACCGCCTTTACTTCCCAGGAGTTTACTTGGTATTCAGTTGAGGCTGGGTCTACTTGGGAGCCGAGATAATTTTTTTTTGAAAAACGTCAAGCTCTGTCAAGACCTGAACCTACCACCTTCGGATCCGCAGGCAAGCGTCTAGTCGCTGCACCACGGCGCCTGCCGGCACGCCAGGATAATATATGAGTAATGGATCCACTCCATCTAATGCCCTGGAGGTTAATGAAGATAAGCAATTTGATACATACACCCCAAGATATCTCGACACAATCATACATCTATTTCTATATTTTTTGTTAGTTTGAGGTCTGAACAACGGATCAACATCAGGGCACACAGGTGGTAACCCATGTGCTCCTATCTACTTCTAACTCTAGTCTGAGTCCGAAGTATCGTAGCGCAGTGCACGGGCTCCGTAAAACCGCCCAGGATCCTGAAATCGTTTGGGAAGATTGTTGACTCAAAATTTTGCCCGGTCAGCGCTGCATTTCAAGTCTTTCCAACTGCCAATGGATTTTTTAACGTGCGCAACAATACACACGGGCATCCGATCTTACTACCCAGAGACCAGTGGAAATAACTAGAAGTCCACGTGAAAAAATCACAGTTCTCACCGGGGTCTGAACCCCCGATCTCTAGCACACGAGGCAGACACCATACATAGACCACGCAGCCCTCTTTGCTATCTTAAAAGTAAAGCGAATATAGTTACAGAGGGAATGTGTGGGTAATCGATACTACAATACTCGTTGAAACTGGTGCGACGGAATATATATATTAGGTCGTGACATTTTGAGTCCAGCTGAAAAGTTGTCTTTCTTGCAGCTTTCTTCCATACACGGCCGTACCTTTAGTATACGTCCAGCTTCGTATACGTCCCGTTTAGAAAGGGGAAAAGTGTGATTGGGCTTTATTTTGAATACGACATGCGTGCTAGAACTTGTATGAATCAAGATGATTTGTGACAAACCTTGCTGCTCTTATTTACCACTGTCATTAGTCAATGAAATATTTGCCAAATGGATGGATGTCAAAGTCTTTGCAGAGAAGTACCGCCCCAACAAAACCCCCAAAATGACGTAATAACAGAATAACCATACACTATCTCCACGCATTGATAAACTCGAGGCATTACACTCTCCTTCGTCACGTAGAGAAACATAACAACACTCGCCACTTCGTGAGGTTATCTCCATGCAGAGACACTCTCAACGTAGAGAGAGACATACCACATAAAGACACTTTCCACACATAGGGCCACTCCACACAGAGACACTGTCGATGCTGACATACTCTACGCAGAGACGCACTCCGCGGATAGACACATTTCACACAGAAACACATTCCACTCAGAGACATACTTCACTCAGTGACACGTTGCATGCAGAAGACACACTCCAGACAGAGAGACACACTGCACATAGAAACACTCCACGCAGAGACACATTCTACGCAGACACACACTCAGTAGAGAGAGACACCTCACGCCAATACTCCCCACAGACATAGCACACACACATTGAACACAAACTTTCCATAATCGACATTCCATGTAAGTACTCAGTATAGGATGAGCGTCTGGCTGAAAGGTTGGGATGCTGGGCCCTCAAGCGGGAGACCCGGGTTCGAATTCTCGGTAAGGCTGGGAATTCTTTCTGTCAGGGGCAAAATAAAATTCTCATTTGCACTGTCGTATCGACAGCACTAGCCACGCTGCCGTAAATCCTCAGGCTCACCCCCCCCCCCCCCCTTTCCACCCAGCCCCGCCTACACCGCACAAGTGGTAAGCAGTCATTGGCAGTTTTTTTTTTCTAGTACTCCTGTCAAATCCGGACGAAGAATAAAAAGCCTTGGACGACTTAGTCAGAGTTCTCTCCCTTGGCCGCACTCCAAACAGTGATCGGAAAAGCCAACGAAACAAACGACACAAGCAACATGGCAGTTAGACGCTCTCACATAACTAACATCGTTCTTCCGACGCACGACTTAGTTGCCGGGAACGACTATCGTGACTGACGCTTGGCGAGGCTACAGCAACGTGGCAAACTTACGCCATGGCATCTATCTGAACGAGGTAGTAGTCCACCAGACCAACTTCGTCGACGCCGTACACAGTCACATACACACACAAACAATTGAGGGCCTCTGGATGCTGGTCAAGCGCACAATTCGCCAACAATTGGGCACCAGCCGCACACTATTGGCGTCATATTTAGCAGAATTTCAGTGGCGCCACGCCCACAAACATCAGATTGTCGGCCAGTATTTCGAAACCCTACGTCAAAATTTTCACATCTAACCCTAACCCTACCCCTAACCCTACCCCTACCCCTACCCCTAACCCTACCCCTAACCCTACCCCTAACCCTCACCCTAACCCTAACTCTACCCCTAACTCTAACCCAACAACCGCATGATGACTACACAACCATTCACGATGCCTCACGCAACCGTACGCAACCCTGCACGCAACCATATGATGACCACGCATCCCTTCACGATGCCTTACGCAACCGTACGCAGCCCTACACGCAACCGTATGATGATAGGTAAGTGTGTCGTTTGTTTCGTTGGCTTTCCGATCACTGTTCGCAGTGCGGCCAAGGGAGAGAACTCTGACTAAGTCGTCCAAGGCTTTTTATTCTTCGACCGGATTTGACAGGAGAGCCTTTTTTCTCCCTACTCAATATAAACATTTCACACCAAATTTCACACAGATATTACACAACTCAAATATCTCACACATGCATACACTTAACATAAAACCCGTACATACAAAGACTCTACAAAAACGCTCAGGCAGTCGGCCATGTGTGATAATGACATGCATGAAAAAATCGATGGAATAATCAAATGGATAAAAAATACCGTGTAATTAAGCAGGGCCAGTCCGCCGGTATCCAGGGAGAGTTGTATCCAACAAGCCAGTATGGTTACCCACACAAACTGTTTGTTTTAAAGAATTACCAGACTCTGACTGATGACTGACAGAAGCAGTACCGCAACATAGCAGAGTTGATTGTCTTACATTCAAGCCAGCGTTGTACTTTTGTCTAACATCGATCAGCTTGTTTCACAGATAGGTTTGATTTAGGTGTATCTTTGTGATCCACAGAAACAATGAAAATAACGAGTTTGACAGGTGACTTGTTTTACGTTATTCTGTTACAAATTATTCTCTATAACTTGTTAATTATGAGTGTTCCTGTTATATTTGGTTATGACACAGCAGTATATAAACAGTTTCCTCGATTTCCTTGTTAGCTATTTACTTAAGTTTATGTTATCTGTCAATTTTCTAGATTGTGATTCTCGTTAGCAACTGTTTTGAACATGTTTTGTTATTCCGTTTCTGTTAATATGTGACGACATATTGTCAAACAGTAGCAGCTGAAATAGTAGCTAATTTTCTGCCTTCAACCACTAGAGATTTATTTCTGATATTACTTAAAATCTGTCATGAATAACTTTCTTGTTGGATGTTTTCATTCTTTCCTAATTACACCAGTTGAAATAAAAATCGACGGAAACAGCGAACACGTCCTCCTTGAATGCTCTATGTCCTTAGCTTCTCACTTTTTAGTTCCAGTCAGAAAATCCACATATTCAGGTGACTGGTGTCTCTTAAGAGTCCTTGTCTCGAAAATGTCTCCTATTGCTTAACTGATGATGAAACGGTAGAGACGAAAGCATGAGTCTAGGCCAAGAACTGTAGAACTTAACCGTGTTGAATTTAGTGTCAGCGTCGGCGTTTTTCTCCCTAATCCTCTTCACATTCAGATCCGCTTGCTAATCCAAACAAACCTTCACTGAATCAGCAGCTATGCCAGCGTTGAAATTTAAATACTTATGATGTGGTGGGAGGCGAAGGGGTGGCCACGGGATTTAGGGGGAAAAGCAGAACAGCTGATCCCAGCAGAATCCTCATTGCTCTTTTGCCCTGTAAGCTGCTACTACAGTGAATCCTCCCTCCCCCTTTATCGGGGTGCTCGCTAACTGAACTTTCTCCGCGACCTAATATACACCCACACACTGATATATGATCTAAGAGGGGAGGGAGGGAGAGGTTGGGTGATGCGAATTCGCTGCATCTCCCCAAAGGTACGCGCAACACAGCCTCATGTCCAGACAAACTGACATTTGGCCCTGTGAACATTTCACCCCGCACTTTGTGCCTCCTCAGTCACGTGGGCGTTCTGCGGCCTCTCAACCTTCCGCTCGTCTGTTGTGTCGCTGGCTACCTTTGCCAGGAGAGCACCTGCTCGCAGGTTGTTGCTGTCCCAGCGCCACAATAGTCACACCAGGGCTACCAATGCTAGTTTTTTCCCCCAGATCTGGTTTTTATATCACTTCTTGGGTTTTGAAATCAAAAAAATATATCTTTATTTAAAAGTAGGTAAATATTTCGTTTCGTAACTATGCAGTTTGTACTTTGGTTCTTGTTGGTTAAATCCCACCCCAATGTCAAAGGTTACGGGACAGTCTAATATCTCAGGGGTGGTCAAAAATTGGCAGAGAGATCGTTACCAATGTCAATCTGTGCTGTTGGTGGTTCTTGGTGGGTAAATCCCCCCCCCCCTATGTCAAAGGTTACGGGACAGTCTAATATCTCAGGAGTGTTTTAACCAACAAGAACCTGTACTTTTTAACAATCTGTGTTTTTAAATTTTGTTTTTTGTTCTTTGCCTATGAGTCTTTGGCCTGGGTTTTTGTTCAGCTTAGCTGGGTTAAAAAAAAAAATCCCATTGGCAGCCCTGAGTCATACGTGTTAGGCAGATGGATGAACTGATATTTTTTTTTTTTTTTACGTATCCAGAAACCATGAGTTGTAAACCCTTTGGCTCGGTACTATGGATATCGCAACCCTTCGGCCTTGATTCCATTATAGGTACCGTTAATCTGGGAGAAATGTGGCTTTTCTGCCTACCCCCGGGAGTGAACCCGGACCACGAGGAGTTCGTCACCCGGCCGCCGCGAACGTCAGGTTTAACCAACTTCGCTAGAGAGCCGGGCATGAACTGATATAAAAGTTCAGTGTTGGTAGATTTATATCATCACCGCCATCATTATTGTTAACTACTACCATTCGAATTGGAACTATCTGTTGTAGACAGGGACAGAGCGCTTATGGGAATGTCCGGAATGCTATGATGTAGATTATCAACTCAACTCTGTCATCATCATAACCGTCTTTTGGAAATTATGAATATTATCTGGTAGCCATGTTTTTATAAGGCTGTGTCGACATGGCAGAACAGACAACATAAACATTTGTAGCTAACAAAATGAAATCAGTTTTGTCATCTGTAGTTTGCGGTATGTCTTCTCCGTGTGGGTCCCGGGGTCCCATTGTGTGTGTGTGTGTGAGTGGGGGGGGGGGGGGGGGGGCGGAGGAGGAGGGGTAGACTCACTGCCCTAAAAAGCATGTCGTAGAAGGCGGCTAGTTAGGGATATTTATAGCCGAGAGGCACATACATTGCAGCCTAGCTGTAGACCACAACACAAGATGCCAACCACCTTTTAAAGCTCAGACACAGAAGAAGAAGCTATGAGCCGTCTTTCCAACTGCTGGCAGGTCCACCGGGTGATAGGTCCACTGCGTGGCAGGTCCACTGGGTGGCAGGTCCACTGCGTGGCAGGTCCACCGGGTGAAATGTCCACCGGTTGGCAGGTGCTGGAGTAGCTCTAGATATAAATGTTGGCAGGGCATTTGTCGAAGTCGTAATCCGTCGTCCCCTTGTTGAATGCAATTTTTAGTTATTATGAAGCACCCACCCCGGCTGTTCCCGGGAGCTCTAATATAAACTAACGGTTGAACAGGGTTTCCGGGACCTCTCCACGGCTGATCCTCATCCGTATGGTGCCACTTTGTGTCACCGGGTGTGTATCGCTCTGAGTAATGTCCTGGTGGGGTCAAACTGACTTGTTTGTTGAAGTCGTGGTATTTATCGCTTGAAAAACCGTCACTGTTTAAGTCGCGGTATTTATCGCTTGAAAAACCGTCACTGTTAAAGTCGCGGTATTTATCGCTTGAAAAACCGTCACTGTTGAAGTCGCGGTATTTATCGCTTGAAAAACCGTCACTGTTGAAGTCGCGGTATTTATCGCTTGAAAAACCGTCACTGTTGAAGTCGCGGTATTTATCGCTTGAAAAATCATCACTGTTGAAGTCGCGGTATTTATCGCTTGAAAAACCGTCACTGTTGAAGTCGCGGTATTTATCGCTTGAAAAATCATCACTGTTGAAGTCGCGGTATTTATCGCTTGAAAAACCGTCACTGTTGAAGTCGCGGTATTTATCGCTTGAAAAACCGTCACTGTTGAAGTCGCGGTATTTATCGCTTGAAAAACCGTCACTGTTGAAGAAAAGATTATGTGTTCAAAATAACAGCGACCTCTCGTAAAAGACTTGCTACATGATGCATAGATCTTTTCTTCTGAAGACATTCTCCATTTACACCGAGTTGATAGAACACGTTAAAAAAAATCGCAATGATTCAGTGTGACAAAATGACGGGTTTGAAAAAAAAGGGGGGTGGGGGGTGTTTTACTGGCGTTGTGTACCACTTTTTAGGACTACATATGAAATGTGTTAGGGGTTTGTATGTTTGTTTGAGGCCTGGAAATTTTCGGCCCCATGTTGCTGTCGCTAAAATATTCCATATTCTTTAAGAAGCACAGCGTCATTTGGGAAGCGGATTTCCTTTTTAGAAGTGTTTGTCATGAATGTTGACTGTCTAGTTTTTTTACCAACTTGATGCTACCAGCGTCAGACAAGGACCCTTCTTTTTCGTTCACCATCTGTAAGCTCCGGCAGAAAGTCCTGGTTGTTCGTCTGTTAGGGCTTTAGCTTTGTGCCAGGGCCTGAGTTTTGTGCGTACATCCGTTGTACTTGCTTATTTATGTGCAGTTGGTTGTTCCTTGCCGCTCTGGCAGATGCACTCTGACTTCGAAGAAAGCTCCCAATTTGTCGGCTCCTACGACATGCTTTTTGGGAAGGGAGTGGGTCCATTCTTGTTTTTCTCACAATAGGGCCCTGGACACACAGGGGAAGGCCCCTTACTAAAACGAATGAGCGCAAAATCAAATCGACAAAGATAAGATGTCTTGAAAGAACTGTCGGAGTGACACGAAGAGATACAATTGAAACTATAGAAATCAGAAGAAGACTTGTACTGAAAGCAGTCATACAGTTTACTAAAGAGGGACAGATGAGATGGTTTGACCATCGGTCGAGAATACCCTGGTGTCAGCTTCACAGAGAGCCACGCGGAAGAAATGTAATGGAGACAGCAAATTAAAGACCACGCAGAACATGGAACGACAGCATCAAGAACGGCCTAATAGAAATAAAGACCAGCTTGTATATCGCACTAGAAAAAGCCCACATAAGATTCTTACTCCGCCTCCAACTCTCCTATACAGTAACTGGGGGACGTGAAGAATAGGGAGTGAGGGAAAAGGGGGGGGGGGGAGGGAGGAGAAGGAAAAAGAAGAAGAAGTTAAATATCCTAATAATTATCTTTTTTTGTGTTGCAGTTTGTTTCGTGCAGATATAACCAGCTATTTTGTCATTTGTTAATTGAATGGTACATTCTGTCTAGATGACTGCGGGTGGTGTATTATGCAACTTTTGGTGTAAAGGAGGAGGTGGGGGGGGGGGGGCGTATTTGTGTTTGCATAGCACAGAGAGTTGCGGCAGTAGGGGAAAACATGGCAATTTTGTTGAATCTGCACTTAACATTTCATGTCTCCAGGAATGTATGTGGTGTTATATTATTGAAGGTGGCTGGGCACACCTGGAGAATAAAGGGTTGCAGAGTCCCTAAGAACATCCTCTATGGTGAATTAAAGACGGATAGAAGATACTGAGGCCGACTACGGGGAAGGTATAAAGATGTGTGCAAGCTGGACATGAACGATACAGGTTTTGAGGTGTATTTGTGGGAACAGAATACCATGGACCATGCTGTGTGGAGGGTCACATCAGGAAGACAATGAGAAGAAAGGAAGAAGTGATTGCAGAAAGGATGAGAGCTGAGCGTATGAGAAGAAACAGATTAAACGCAAATGTCGATGACTACGGTCCTAAAATCCTGTGCTATAATTGTGGAAGACTTTTCTTAACGCGGGAGGTTCTTGCTGATCACACTTGCCATTGGCAGGGCCTGTGAGTCCCATGCCTCTTCAGAGTGCAGTATAACACTATCATCTGGAAGAGCTGAAAGATGCCAGAACAAATTATTGAAGTCAATAGATCCAGCCAATATTGTGTGATCAGACCTCCGATGAATTGGCCACTGCAAGGACCTTTACTGCCTGTTCCGAGGACATGTTGGTTATAATGTTTCCTGTCTTGAATTCAACAATGGCATAGACCTAAAGATAGACCAAAACCCTGCCTGGCTGCACATACCAGAGGACTTGGCCAGGGTAAAACGCCGTCTCTAAATACAAAGGAGCTGCGGCTTCGAAGAAGCTAGATGCTTACCTGCCGGGCAGAATTTTGTGGGTTCAAATCCAGATCAAGGCAGGATGTTGTAGTTGAATTAAGCTCTGAGGCTGACGTGATCTGAAACTGACACCTTGAAATGATCTGAAAAGTAAAGGCGGCTGGTGTAATGTTGACGACATTACTCGTCGAGCTCCGATTGGTCTTTATAAATATTGACCCAGCGCCATATGACCGAAATTATTATCGAGTATTTCGTCCTTTTAAGGACGAAATTTATTTTGTGATTTGAAGCCCCACCCTGGTTTTTGCCAGGGGCCGCAATATAGGCAGGCCATAAATATGGCCAATTGTCTGAACGCGGTTTCTGGGACCTCTCCACGGCTATCCTCATCCACATGGTGGCACTTTGTGTCATTTGGTGTTTATCGCTTGTGTGATGTCCTGGTGGGGTAGAAAGTCAGTCAGTCAGTCATATGACCGAAAAGGGAAATTACTTCTCTAACGCAGGAATCAGCAACCTTTCTGTAGTGTCGTAACAAAGTATCAGGAGTTGGGTTATCTTCACGGAACTCCTTACACGTGCAGGGGTGCTGAGATACTCCCCTCAACATATACATCAACGTCCCATAGAGCCCCTTCTGCGCTGCCTGACCAGACTTCCTCATGCGTCTGATGTGCCTCTCATTCCTGGCTGTACCTATTTTTACTCCCAGTTATCGCGTTCCTAGTAACGATATGGACGCAAAATAAAATAAAATGCCACGATCGTCTTTTCTCTCTAAGGGCATTAACGGTAGCCGTCCGATCCATAAGATGGTCATCTGCAGTAAAAGCACAGCCAGCCAATCTGTTGGCTCTTTCGATGCCAGGCACAGCCACATACCCTGGCCATGTTTTGACGAAGCACTGTTGCGATGTCACTCAGTGTATCAACACAAGTCCACTGTAATTTGCATTTACAACAGTGATTGAATCCCAGACAATAAACGTTGCTGAAAGAAGCCAAAGGTGCTGGATTGGATTCCATCCGCGACATCGGAGGGATTGCAGAGGATAGAACGGAATAGACGAAGACTAGACTGTGAACCCTGTGGGACATATAGACGCATGGCAGGATGTTGATGATTAGGTCCTTTACAGAACGTCGCTCTCATCACAGTCTGCCTGAAAGAAACTCGGTCTCTCACCAGCTCTTCCGCCTCGTGTAATTTCATATTTAAGGAGTCACTTATATCCTGTGGCCATCTTCGCTTTAGTCGGTCCCTGCTCCTCCTTCCTAGTGCCATGCCATCTGCTACAATTTTTTTCCCCAATCCGCCATGGCACTTGATACGACCAAAATATCTCAGCTTCAGAGACAACGTTTATTAGCCAGTCTTCCTTGATGTTCAGATCCTTTTAAAACGTGTGGCCAACGCACTTATGGGGACCAAGCAGCCACCGGGATAAGTGGACACCTCTGGGGTGCTCTCTGCTGTTAGCAGGTGTATCACAGAGCAGGGTACTCACTTGCCCTGGCAATCAAAACAGAGAAGGTTAAGGACATAGTCTAGAGCAGTGGTTCTCAACCTTCCTATGCCTCGACCCTTCAATACAGAACTTTTGCATAGTCACCAACTTCGTCTTGTCCCTGTCCGAGAACATCTGGTAATACGTGCAGCAGGAGCAGATCAAGCCTGAGCTTCATAAACACAGGTGGGCCCACCCTCTGAAATTGCCTAGGAGCTCGTGGGCTGAAACAATTGTGGACGAGAGATTACTTCTACTGGTGATTGGTAGACTCCTGCTGTACATGCTCCCCTGTGCAGTTTCTTCTTACAGTTCTTTATGTTGAATTACAATTATTTTCGTTGCTACTTCATAACTTCAGTAAATATGTGTTTTGCTATGGTCGCTGGCAACCCCTGTGAAAGGGTCGCTCGACCCCCCCCCCCCCCCCAAACACAAAAAAAATGTTGCGACTCACAGGTTGAGAACCGCTGGTCTAGAGCCATATGGATGTGGAAAGCAAGGGGGACAGTACTAAATTACAATCCCTAGAAACTGATGATAAATAATTGATTACAAGTGGTTGGTCTGTAAAAGAACTACACTTTTTCATTTCACTTTTAATGTAATTCATATAGTGTTCTTTACTCCACTGGACATCGTTCGGCGTGCCACTTGTTGCTGTTGTAGCCCGCCCTAGCAGATGCGACCACTCTTTGAGGAAATCCTCAATGCCCAGTAAATGCTAGACCAGGGCAAAGGGAGATGATATCACTCAAGTGGCGATCACAGAATCCTGTGTGTTTTCTGGACTCCATTTGAGGGAAGAAGCTCTGACCCACTGCTCCTCCTAATAAGTTGAGTTGAGTCAATCTGAGTCACTCTGGGCATTCGCATGCGCTCTCAGTCCTTATCCTCAGCAGCCATCGCAGAGTTGAAATATTGATGGTACCGGTCACAATCTGGTTATATGTCCGTCTTGCCTTTCCTCTGAGCCAGACCCTCTGGTTGCACGCAGGTGCCTCATTCTCTCCAGGCCATAATAATCTTGTTTCTTTACTGATTCCGTTGCTTGTTCCCAAAAGGCCTTGATCACGTCTGCCTTGTCATGTATCAATTCACCACCCATTGGTTACAAATCCAGCCAATCTGTCTGCCTTTTCATTATCAAATACGCCGGCATGCCTTCAGAGTCTGTTCCAGTTAACAAATGCGTGGTTCAAGTCGACTAATTAGGGGTGTTTCTGCCGGCAATGCGCGGAAAAAGTGGTCTGCTTACAAATAAGTCAGAAAAGTAAGACGGATGTGCACGCAAAACCCAAGCTGTAGAACAAGACCTGAGTCTAGATGTGGACGAACATTCTGAACTTTCCGCCTCTGAACACAAATAAGAAAAAAGTAAAAAAAAAATCCAGGGGACAGTTTGTAAATAACCAGACGAATAGCTGTGTGCTTTTGAATAATATAAAGAAGAATGAAAAAAATGTTATGGGATGATAGAGAAATAGACAAGGTAGTCCCTCCTCAAAACATATGAAAACAGTGAACTGTAAGAGTAATTGGCCGCATCCAGTCTATGTTTTTCGGACACAGCATCAGAAGAAACAGTCTCGAAAGCATGTTAGCAACTGAAGAGATTAGTGGAATAAGAACAATGGAGAGACAAAGAGATAGTTTATGTTTATGTTTATTCGACGGATCAACATCATGGCACAAGTGTGTAACCCATTAGTGCTTTGTTCTACTTCTAACTCAAGTCTGAGTCTAAAGAATCTCAACGCAGTACCCGAACTCCGTTGCACCGGCAAGGATCCTGAAATACCTTAGGTAGATTTGTAACTACACATTTGTGCCCGGACAGCACCGTGAGGCTACTCTTTTCGATTTGCAACTGCCAAAGAGATTTTTTTAGGTGCGCAAGAATACACACGGACGTCTGATCTTATTACCCAGAGACCAAGCGAAATTACTAGAAGTCGACGTGAAAACATCCCAGCCTTAACATGGGCTTGAACCCGGGACCTCTAGCACTCGAGGCGGAAACCATACCTCGAAGATATGAATACATGGATGGTTATGCCATAAGGATGGGGCGAGACAAAAAGACTTCACTGATCCTTGATCGTGACGATCGTGTGATGTGGAAAAACAGCACAACCTGCGTTTATTGGGTGCCATTTCAATGGGTTGAAATGAATTCTATCTGTATTCCATAGTCGTGGATTTCAAGCTGTACGATAGACATGGCCAATGAGACACCTTTTCTTTAGGGGGTGCCTAGTTGACCATGTATCTTAGTGCACTTGTATTCATGGCGAGGCGCAGACGCCGTCTGGAGGTGACAGATTCAATTCCCGGCTCGGTAACTATATCTTTCGATTTTTATGTTGTCTAGTGTGTTCTTCTATCTTTCTACTTCTTTCTATGAGTGCCGTTCACAAAACTTTCTGTTACTTGATTATTTCGTCGATGGAAGAAATGAGTATCATGTTATTTTGTTGTGATCGACGTCACTACACACCAGCACTGGCATTTCCCACTCATTCCTCCGATGCAGAAGCCACAATGAGGTACCTTTACCGTCTGTTCCTTCGGGAAGTTCGTAATATCTCTTGTCTTGAAATCAAGGACGACATAGACGTGCTTAGCCAGGCTTTTTTTTTTTTGTTGTTGCAGGTTTTGTAATTGGGTTAGTATTATAAACTGTGTAAGTCCTTAGAAACGCGTTATTTATGATGGATCATTTGTTATGAATCCAAGTCATCAAGTACTTTATTCCTACTTCTCCCCTCCCCTTTTTTTGTTTATAATTTGTTGATGTGAACTTACGAAGTGTGGCAGGTCTAGTCGCTCCAATTACCGTTAAATTAGCTTTCTCTAAAGGTTGTAGTTGTCAGCTGTACTTCTTTCCAGCCGATAATGTTTTTACGTGTTGTCCATATCGACATTCTACCACACTGGTCCGACCCATTCGTGCTCCGTCCTCCAATTCAGCAGCTATCTCAGTGACTCCATGCTAATCGTACCTATTAGGAGTTGACTGTCATATCTGTTGTCTTCATATGGTCACATAAGATTTAGTCTTAGTCTTACTCGGGGTCTCAGCATCACCGCAATCGGGGTTTCCACATAATTGCTCCTTTCCCGTGCCAGTGGGAATCAAATGACATGTGCCTCATTGCTCCATTTGAAACAAAACTGGTGCACAAACAATTAGTCCTGGTACAATCGAGACATATACGTACGCAATAAATGCAAAAGACACTTGCTAGAGGCACCAAAGCCAACAGTCGCCACCAGAAATGCAGTTTATCGTTGATGGAAGTTGTTAGGCACGCATAAGTTGGCTTTAAGGTATTTCACCAGCCCACATGTAACCCGGTAAACGGCCATATTGAATACCACGACTCACCCACTGCACAAATAAAAGGCATTTTCACGTGAAAAACACACTTTTTAGGACGTAATTTTTTGTTATTTGAAGTCCCACTCTGGCTTTTGCCAGGGGCCGCAATATAGGCAGGCCATCAATATAGCCAATAGTCTGAACGCGGTTTCTGGGACCTCTCCACGGTGATCCTCATCCACATGGTGGCACTTTGTGTCATCGGGTGTTTATCGCTTGTGTGATGTCCTAGTGGGGTAGAAACTAGACTAGACTGGAAAAACACAGTTCACACGACTGCACCAAGCACTAAACCTAGTAGTTCAGGCAGGGAAACCGTAGACCACCGTTAAACGTGAAACTACATTAGCAAAGCGCTGTCGGAGGCAATAACAACTTCGAAGCTTAACATTCTGCCATGTCCATCCTCTTGTGTGTGTGTGTGTGTATGTGTGTGTGTATGTGTCTGCGTGCGTGCGTGTGTGTGTGCGTGCGTGTGTGTGTGTGTGTGTTTATAGGAGAACAAAGGAATCACGGGTCTTTGAAAATAATGTACTAGAAAATGTTTATCTGTAAATCTTCAGATACTGTTAGAGTTTAAGAAGGAATCATATCAAGAGAGTGAAGGTCGAAGTGACACAGTTTTGCCTTGTAGTAAACGAGACAACCAGGTGGGAAGCCATGCAGATGTGTAACTTGAGTGGTGCAGTGTGAAATTGTTGACTAATATGCTGTTTTTATGGGCCTGTAAATGCCAGCTTGTTGTTGGCAGGTGTATAAGTTATTGTGATCTTGTTCTCGACTCCAGGTGTGATCATGTCTAGCTGGTTAGACTTTGTTTATCCCTTTCGTGTCACCTGCCGTGCTCCTGTATCCCTGCCCCTGCTTCTGTGTCCCTGCCCCTGCTTCTGTGTCCCTGCCCCTGCTCCTGTATCCCTGCCCCCGTAATGTCGTTTTCTCTGTGCATTTTGCTTGTTGGTATAATTCGCGCTTTAACTCCTTCTGTGACTTTCTCATTATCCCCCTCCTTGTGCCTCATATGTCACTTCTATTTGCTTTGTTTAATAGTGTTTGTGAAGCTGTGATTTTATATTCTCCCCCCCCCCCCATCTCCCTGTGTGTGTGTTGTCTCTCTCTCTCTGTATTGTGTGTGTGTGTGTGTGAGGTGTGTGTGTGTGTGTTGTCTCTCTCTGTCCAGTTTGGTCGAGAAAAGATAGGACACCAACTCATGAACAAAGCCAGGCGCAAGTTGGGATCAGCAGTCATAGTTTATCAGGAGATAGATAACATTTTCATTTTGGAAATAAGATAAGAGACAGGAGGAACCGAGGCGAGAAGAAGGGGAAGCAGAAATGTGACAAAGGAGCATAATATAAGAGAGGAGATGAGTGGTAGGAAGAAGAGACGATAAGAAAAAAGAAGAAAGAAAGGGAGAAGGCATTTGAAAAGGGAGCAGAAGATAAGAGAGGAATCGTGAGAAAGAAAGATTATAGAGCAGAATATAAGAAAGTAATCGTAAGAAAAAGAGATTATAGAGCAGAAGATAAGACAGGAATCATGATCAAGAGACAGTATATAGTAGAAGATAAGGGAGGATCGTGAGGAAGAGAGAGTATAGTGAGAAGATTTTCTGAAGCAAAAATACTGTATAGTTTCCCAAGCGCAAGATCCCCCTGTCATCCTCTGAAGCATAAATACCATTTGTTGCCCATGCGGCATGATTCTTCTGTCATCCTCTGAAGCACAAATACCATGTATATCCCATGCGGCATGATTCTTCTGTCATCCTCTGAAGCACAAATACCATGTATATCCCATGCCGCCTGATTCTTCTGTCATCCTCTGAAGCACAAATACCATGTGTTGCCCATGCGGTACGATTTCTCTCTCATCCTCTGAAGCATAAATATCATATGTTGCCCATGCGGTACTATCTCTCTCTCTCATCCTCTGAAGCACAAATATCATATGTTGCCCATGCGGTACTATCTCTCTCTCATCCTCTGAAGCACAAATATCATATGTTGCCCATACGGTACTATCTCTCTCTCATCCTCTGAAGCACAAATGCCATGTATTGCCCATGCGGTACGATCTCTCTCTCTCTCATCCTCTAAAGCACAAATACCATGTATTGCCCATGCGGTAAGATCCCTGTCTCATCCTCTGAAGCACAAATATCATATGTTGCCCATGCGGTACTATCTCTCTCTCATCCTCTAAAGCACAAATATCATATGTTGCCCGTGCGGTACTATATCTCTCTCATCCTCTGAAGCACAAATATCATATGTTGCCCGTGCGGTACTATATCTCTCTCATCCTCTGAAGCACAAATATCATATGTTGCCCATGCGGTACGATCCCTCTCTCATCCTCTAAAGCACAAATACCATATGTTGCCCATGCGGTACCAGGCCACCATCTTCAGACTTAAAACACAACATACTCCACTCAATGGACATCTAAACAGAATACAGCCACAACACTCCCCAGAGTGCCAGCTATGTAACTACCCCTACGAAACTGTTGAACACCATCTCTTTGCCCAAAACTCAGCGAGACTAGAAGAATGCTGCTCCCTCCGAGACCAGACAAGTGGAACACCTTGTAAGGAGGAAAAGAACAGCTTGTGAAAACATGCAAATTCCACTACATGGCATTGGGCTAAAGGGCGAAAGCCCATGCGCCGCTGGATCGATAACAATAACAACAACAACATAGGCACATTTTAGGTTTTTAAATGTTTTTTTGCACATGGGATGACTTACAATCGATGCAGCCACTTGTTGCGATGTATGTGTTTAAGGCAGTCTATGAATGTGTTTCTGTTATCAAAAGAACACGGTGGCGATGGCTTGTGTTTGTGACACCTAATGTCATCTGACAATTAGGGAGTCTCCGCGGCGAAATGGTAAGCCGTTTACCTCGCGATCTGAAGGTTGTGTGTTTGATTCATGGCGGCGTCGTTCAGTTCACGAGTGCAATTTTTGCGGAGATCTACGTGGATCGGCGCCAAAGCTACGGAGTTCGTGCTTTTGTGACGCTCTCCACAGGCGGCTAGCTGTGCAGAGACCGAACCATATGGGATGAAACCCAGTACAGCGGGGTCGATCCTCTTAGCCTTGTAGAAACGTCAACAGAGAGAGCAAACTGAAGTATCTGGGAATTACATTTGACAGGAGCCTGTCATTTAAGGACCATGTTGAGTGTGTTGTGACGAGATGCCAAAAAGGACTTAGTGCACTTAAGACTATGGCTGCAATTGACATAGAGCAGATAATGCTTTTCACACTATATCAACACCTGATCCTGTCAGTGGTTGATTATATCCTGGGAATGCTTACCGTCTCAAAGAGTCATATAGACAAACTAGAGCGCATACAGAACGCTGCTATGCTGGTCATTCTGGGTTGCACCAGAGATACCCCAGTGGTGTGTATGCGATACATCCTTGGTTTGCCGACGGTTGCAGGTAGGCACAAGGTGCTGCAGGCGAAGTCATATCTCAGGGTAGCTGCAGACACAGACCACCCTCTGCATGAAACTCTGGGTGCAGTTAAGGGTCAGCGGCTGATTAGAGGGAGGTCATGGATGGCTCAGGCAGAAGACACAATCAGACAGGTTTGAATCCTTGAGAACATTAGGCGAGGAGAGGAGTGGGTCAAAGTGCCACCTGAGCAGTCAGACTTTTGTAGAGCCATAATCACGCTTAGCCGGGAATGCAGAGACTGGCCAGCAGGTGCCACGGCGGTGGAAATTCAGCAATTAATTCAAGATAATGCTCGCTCAGAGGATTTGATCATTTACACAGACGGTTCAGTGTCAAGAGGCAAAAGAAGTGCTTGGGGCTTTTTAGCAACAGTTAATGGTAGACGTTTGGTGCAGGAGAGCCTAGCATATGATACCACCACATCCAGCTTAAGAATGGCGGTGAAGGCGGTCACTGCAGCTTTCCGCTGGCTAGAGAACACACACACACATCGTGATTGTAACTGACTCAGAAAGCATGCTGAGGAAGATCAGAACAGGTATGCTTCGTGCAGAGTGGCATACCTCGCTGCAGAGGACACGGGTGAGAAGTATTGTCTGAATTTTTTCACCGGGCACGCCGATGTGTTGGGAAATGAACAGACAGACTGGCTGGCTCTGCACAACTTGGTGGAATACTGATACATGATAAGGCAGACGTGGTTAGTGCCTTGTGGGGAGCGTGTACAATTCGAAGGAGCAGATGGATCACCAGTCTGGTGAGCTTGATGCAGCGGGGAGTGACGAGAGGTTCTGGCAGATGCTCAAGGCTCAGGGGAAAGGCAAGACGGACGTTTAATCAGAATGCTACTGGCACCATTAGTATCGGAACTCTTCGCTGGCTGCTGAAGACGGGGACGGAGCGCTTATGGGAATGCCCCGAGCGCTGTGATGTCGGTTTTTGAATCAAATAAAATAAAATAAAATAAAATCAGCTTTAACCTTAACCTTAGTTTGGCACGGACAGCTCCAGTGGACGGAAGATGGTGGAACAAGGAACGGGGACGACTTAGGGAACCCTGGAGAAGGATATTTATCAACAAGTGCCTTGCCACCTGGCGTAAGCGTTCAGGCGTCGCAACAGATCTTTGTCTTTGGTGTTCTGGATCAATTCCACAGATGATATTCCTCCATGCCACTGTCTTAACCTTCCACCATCATTTCTCTTGGTCTGTCTGTGCCTCTACTACCAGTGATCTTTCCAGTCGTCATCATATTGGAAAGACATGAGGAAAGGAAATAAATGAATGTATGTTGACATGGGATACTATCTGCAGCAAAGAAACAGATCGGAAGCAGCGGAAATCACTTGTAAATGCCTTATGTGTCAGCAGCGACACAAAGAGGATAGAGAGGTAGAGATAGATACGTGTGTTGTTTTGCCATCTGCAACTGAATGCACAATGGATTAGTATCATCAGCCAATGTAACTGTGGACTGGGGTTGTTGCCCCACCTAGTTTCTAGTACTGTTGCAAATGACCCGTGTGCCACTGTTGACTGCTGTGCGCTAAGGGGAGATCAGCAGACTACTACAATTGCCGCTGCTGCTGTCACTCTACTGCAGCTGCTACTGCTCCTGCTTTGGCTGCTGCTGCTACTACTACTGCTGCTATTACTTCTGGTACTATTACTGCTGCTGCTGCTGCTATTACTGCTGCTACTACTGCTCCTGCTTCGGCTGCTGCTGCTAATACTACTGCTGCTGCTATTAATTCTTCTGTTACTGCTGCTGTTATTACTGCTGCTAGTACTACTATTTCTGTTGTTGTTGTTGATACTGCTACTACTTCTTCATCTCTATCTTCTTCTTTCTCTTCTGGTTTTGCATTCGCCCTTGAAAAAGCGATTGATTCGTTGTGTTTTGGTTTAAAACTTGGTTGCGTTATCTGTGCCCTACACTCAAACACATTCGATTTCATCAATCCCACAAATAGTCGTCGTCACGACTGTTTGTTAGGGAGTCTTGTGTCCAACATCCCCTCCCAACAGCCAAAACCACCAAATCCACAAGGGGACGACAAGGAACGCATGTCTGACCTCTATGGGTAGTTGCTAAACCTGTCGGTTTATTCAAAATTCTTAGATTGATTGATTCATTTATTACCCTGTTGTACATTTAATCGTCACACAGGGATTGATTGATTCATTTATTACCCTGTTGTACATTTAATCGTCACACAGGGGTCGCGGTTGATTTTTCCATTCAATTTTATCCTATGCACCTGCTTCTTTTTCCAATATCATGTAATGAACCCAGTCCGGCATGTCTCGTCTTTCACATGAATATTCACCGTGGGTTTTCTTTTCTTGGATGTCCTCGCGTCCTTAATCTACTTATTTCCTATTTTAGTGCCTGTTTTTTTTTTTTAAATTCTTTGCCAGTTTCGCCTCAGAATCTGGCCAGTATATTGCCAGTTTCCTTCTTTTGTAACGCCTTTATATTAGGAGTTGTCCAGGTATTTCTCTTATTTCTACGCTTCTCTTGAATATACTCAAAATAAAAATTTAATTTTTCAATTGTAAAAACTCTTCGCTGACGTTAAGCCTATTTAATTTACAGAGCTGCCTGTATTGTGCCTGCACCTGAGCGATTCCATACCTGCCACTGTCAAAGCCGTTTAATTCTGTTTCCGAGTATCTCTGGGAGATTGTCGAATACACCACATCCTGGCTGCCAACTGTGGGCTCTCATTTCTGATATGCTTAAAAAATGTATTCTTCCTACACGTTTCTTGAAATGTCTGTACAGTGATAAGCAACTACGTTCCTTCTTACAGGCGTTTAAATGCGTCTTTATGTTTTTATTATGTTCTCTCTACTTTCCACCCCCCTTCCCTCAGCGTATTCTCGGTTGTGCCTAAGCTAAGACTGAAGATTACCTAATGTTTTCTCTCTCTCCCCCCCCCCCCCGCCCCCAGCGTATTCTCGGCTGTGCCTGAGCTAAGACTGAAGATTAACTATTGTCCCCCCCCCCCACCACCACATCGCAACCTCGGTTCTGGCGGAGCTAAGACTGAAGATTAACTATTGCCCCCCCCCCCCCCCACCAACACAGCGCATCCTCGGTTCTAGCGGAGCTAAGACTGAAGATTAACTATTGCGCCCCCCCCCCCCCACTACCACCACAGCACATCCTCGGTTCTAGCGGAGCTAAGACTGAAGATTAACTATTGCCCCCCCCCCCCACCACAGCGCATCCTCGGTTCTAGCGGAGCTAATACTGAAGATTAAATATTGTCTCTCTCTCCCCCCCCCCACCACCACCACCACCACAGCGCATCCTCGGTTCTAGCGGAGCTAAGACTGAAGATTAAATATTGTCTCCCCCCCTTTTCCCCTCCCCAATCACGGTGAATGGTCTTTATCATGTCAATGTTCGTTTATTTTGTGTGTGTGTGTCTGTGTGTGTGTGTGTGTGTGTGTGTGTGTGTGTGTGTGTGTGGGTGGGTGGGTGGGAGGGGGCGAGGGGGAGAGGGGCGAGGGAGGGGGGGGGGAGAGAGAGAGATTATTATCGAAAGCCTTTTGTGCGAAATTGGTTCTTACATGTCTTGAGTCAAGACTAAAGTTTGTTTCTTTCTGACATTTTGTTACCATCTATGTCTACCTGTCGACTGTCTGTCTATCTATGGACTAACTACCTTCCAATCGACTACTTGCTTACAAGTCTACCAGCTACTTACCAGTCGACTACCTACATACGCATCTACCTACCTACCTACCTACCGACTACTTACTTACACCTGCCTTATGTCTGTATATCGATCGATTATCTAGTCAGTTACGACTATATCGACTGCCTACCTATCTACAGACCGACTACTTACTGTTTCACCTATCTTGGTTGATCTCTTTGTTCGTTAGTGTATCTGCCTGTCTGCGTGTATGTCTCCACCCGCCTGACATTTCTAGTAAAGATGAAGCCTAGCAAGTAGGAGGCGTGTAGGAATACAAGAGGGAGAAAAGCAGCAAAGAAGGTGGACGAACTGCATGCATTCTGAAAGAGTTCCCAACCAGCTGGACAGACAACGAGTGTTGGAGATCCATTACAGCAACAGTCATTGTTGAGCCGGCTACCTGAGGGTGGCTGCAAGTTCTGAGGTTGACAGAGATTCATCAGATCAGCCTCAGTAATGTCTCTCTTGTCACCAAGGAACGACCGCACTGATCACCATAAAAACCATATATAAAAACCATTCTCGCTTCATTGACATCTTGGGAAATATGATGCTAGAGCCATGTTTAAATAGACCAGTCGTTACTGGGTCAACATCTTTGCTTTCTGGAGCATCCTCGGGCAGTTTTAAAGATTCCGCTGGCTGTCGATTTGAAGATATTAAATCACTTTATCCTGTCCCTTTTAAGGATGAAATTTTTCGTTAATTGAAGCCCTACTCTGGCTTTGCCAGGAGCCGCAATATGGCCTGGCCATAAATATGACATAAAGGCTGAACGCGGTTTCTGGGACCTCTCCACGGTGATCCTCATCCACATGGTGGCACATTGTGTCATCGGGTGTTTATCGCTTGTGTGATGTCCTGGTGGGGTAGAAAGTCAGTCAGTCTGTCGATTTGAACGCAAGACATTAAGATCGCCATACACGCGGCTAGCCCGGTCACAACTCTCCTCACATTGACTGTGCTAATATAAATCAGCGTGTAGCCCCGTTTGTGAGAGAATATTACATGATATCAGATAACGACATTTTTGAGATTCCTGACAAGGCATCTGATAACACATCTACATATGTTTATGTAATACATATACATGACAAGTCTGCACGAGCCGAATGTAACAAAATACTGTTCGCTAAATGGAGCGTCAGTCTCGCCACAACGCTGTCATGTGGCGTACATAAATTACCAGAGACTTTAAAAAAAAAACCAGTCCATTGAAAACTAGTTACATTGTATTGGTTGACAGGTTTAGGAAATACGGAGACAGGATTGACTCTATTGCGTCAGGTCCCGTACTATATTGCTCGGTCTGTCTCAGCATTATGATTGGCCGCCTCTCGAGGGAGTAGCAAAAGGCTCCAGACACGATCCTGAGGAATTCCCTTACAATTTGAAAAAATATAAATAAGATGGCCAGGACATGGTATGATCTGCACGCATTGGCAAAGGGTATGTCTATTACTGTTTGATGCATCTTCATGATCCCTAGGAGCTGCATCCGGTACGTGTGCCCTAGTTATAACTCCTTATGAGGCTGAGTGGGTTATCTGTGATCTGCCTTGTTGATCTGCCATCCAGATTGAAATTTCTTAATCTCAGGATGGTGTGGGAAAACTTTTAGTGGCAGCTCGGAGGGAACAACCTGATCGATCTGTCTGATCTGAAGGCTTTAAATTACCCCCCTTCCCCCCCTCCCCCTTTTTTTTCACCATATCCATCTGGCCTTGTAGTCAAGACTTCTTCAGTGGAATAATGCCCATCTTTGTCAGGTTCCTTCGTCGCCCCGTTCGGTTCTGAGACATGACCTTTGACGGTTGTTCTTATTGTGAGTGGACATTGTTGTAGATAAAGCAGCCCGGTATCTGGCCCCGTGTGAGCCGGAACAAAGACGCATTTTCTGTTGCCATTAGGCCTGTGGATCTTGGCTGCCAGGTCGACCCAGCCTTAAGTGGGTACCATGTACAGTCTTGGGAAGTAGAGGCGGCAGGCGTGATGCTGACCACATCACTCACCAAGTGCCGTTTGGTCTATATAACAAAGGTCTAGCCCTATATACCCAAAACGCCTGAAAGGCGTGGAAAAGGGTCCTTTACAATACTTTACTCATAGGCCTGTGGAAGTCGCTGTCTGTTTTTATCAATGGGCACTTGCTGAAAGGGTCAACCACGGAGCAGCATGGAAATGATTCGAGACTCAAGAACTTGATGACAACTGACAAGATTTGTGAAAAGGCGAGCAAGGATAAGACAGAGAGATAAATACCTTGATGGTTTAGTTACATGAATGGGCGGGATAAGAACATTGACCTGATCTGGGATTCTGGTGATTATGTGTGAATGCGAAACATGACGGCAATGTCTAAATGGCGTGTGGAAACAAGTGCACTAAGAACATAGTCAACTAGGCACCCGCGCCCTCCCCCATAAGGATGTCTTCATTGGCCATGTCTTTCGTACAGCTTGAAATCCACAACTAAGAAATACGGAATCCACTCATATCAAGCCATTGAAATGGCACAATAGGTTACATAAATGTAACTGATACAGATAAAGTCGAAAGTTTTAATTCTTTCTAACCACATCTCTGACCAAGAGAGCCGTTGTGGCTCAGCAACTAGACGCTCACCTGCCAGCCCGAAGGTCTTGGGTTCGAATTTGCAAGAAGGCGAATTTTTATTCCAGTCATCGCCATCATCATGTGCCGTCCCGGAAGCATGAACTGTCCTGTTTCGCCATCTCACACGATCACCAGAATCGCGGATCGGGTCATTGATCTTGTCCCGTCCCATCCATTGTGGCCAACCCATTCAGGTATTTATCTCTTTGCCTTTCTCTTACTCTCTTTCCCTCAATGTTGTCGGTTATTACCAAGTTCTCAAGTCCGTTTCCTCTCATAACGTGTATTGAAAAAATTAAGATTAAAATTAAAAACTTTAAATGGACTGTCTACATATAATTGATTTCAATACTGACCTTGATTCTCATATCGATCCAGCCTAAAACGAGTGCCAGGTAATATCCTGGAAAGTCAAGTGGCCGGCCAGCATGATGTTGACCACATCAAGTGGCGACTGGTCCATTGAAAAAACAACCCTAGGATCATATGTCTGATGAGCCACTGGCGTAGAAAGGGCCGTTTTACTAGACTTTTATAACCACATGGTTTTTTTTCACTTTCAGGTTGTTCCAGGTGGTGCGGGAGGTGGCGTTTGGGGCCGTTTTACTAGACTTTTATAACCACATGGTTTTTTTCACTTTCAGGTTGTTCCAGGTGGTGCGGGAGGTGGCGTTTGGGGCCGTTTTACTAGACTTTTCTAACCACATGGTTTTTTTTCACTTTCAGGTTGTTACAGGTGGTGCGGGAGGTGGCGTTTGGCCACAGAGCTAGATTTCACAGGTATGATGTTTTACCTGGATGTTTAGTTTGAGGCTGTGGGGTTTGTTTATGCACATTTACAGCGGCTGGATTCATTTTCTTTAAATATTTAATACATATGTTTTCTTAGATGTCAGTTTTCTCCTTGCTTCTCACTTAAAACTGTTTTGTCAGCGTGCACGCAACACTCAGGCTTTGAAACAGAATACAGCGAATGTCTAGCGCTGTTTACAGTCGGTGAACGAGAAGAAGAAGAAGAAGAAAAAGCAGAAGAAATTCTTTTTCTTCTTTTGTCGTCGCACTGTTACCAATTTTCAACACAGTGTCCTGGTTTTCTGTATGTGTCAGGTGGCTGGAGTGATGGATTTGTTCCACTTTTGGCAGGTTTTATCTACACCATTTATCCATGTCTTTCTTGGTTTTCGTCCCAGATGTTCTACAGTAAAAAGTCTCATATGCAGTCTGGTCTGATGGCATTCTCACTAGATGGCTGAACCATTTCATTCTTTGTCTGTCAATATAATCCGGAAGAAATTATAATATGCAATAATTATACTTTGCAAATCAGGTCGTCACAGCCACAGCCATAATCATCATTATTCTGTGTTGTACTGTTGCACGGACATAGGGTTTGCATTTGATTAAATTCATCCATTTCCTTTTATCCTTCTCAGTCCTTTTGATATTGTTAACAGAATCCAGTGCAATATTTCTGGCCTTGTCGTAGACTCTCTTGCACGTCCACGCATCCTAAATCCTTTTGGTTTCCTTTTTCAGTGAGTGTTTTGTGATTCTTTGTCAGGTGGTCTCAAAATATGCCCAACATATTTAAAAAAAAAAAAAATCAGAAGCAGATTTTCATGCTGTGTCTCTATCTGTCTCTCGGTCCATCTGTATGTGTCTCTCTGTCTGTCTGCCTGTCCTGTCTGTCTGCCTGTCCTGTCTGTCTGCCTGTCCTGTCTGTCTGCTTGTCTGTCTGTCTGCTTGTCTGTCTGTTTGTCCCTCCCCTCTCTCTTACTTCAGTGTCCTTTGGTTATAGTGAATGAATAATTAGTATAATTGCATACATAATTCACATGAGAAGGGTATTATATGCAATATATCTCGGTGAATTGGAGTGAGAAAAAAAGTGTAAATTCTAGAAGAATTGTGAAAAAATATTTGGATAGATAAAAAGCAGATGCTGCTCATGAAAAATCTGAAGTGAAACAAGAGGCCACCCTTGGAGAAGATGGTTTGATGATTAGAGCACCAATTTTCGGAGTCTCAGTAACCTAATATAACGGGAATATTTTTCTGTAACTACTACTGTCTATTTTACCACTTTTTAGGTAAGTGTAGACAGGGAACCCTTAAACTTGATATTTTTGGGCTGCCTGGCTAGTGATGCAGCCACAAACTGCAGTTTATGGTGTTTAATTTTGCCCCTCACCAGAAAAACGTTATCACCTTACTGGAGGTCGAACTCCGGTCTTCTGCATGAGAGCCTGACATTGTAACAACCGCTGGGCCAGCTGCTCCGCATGAATATTAAACAGATGAATTGAAGTAGTTACTGTGGTTAAATCTCTTGCACGATTTCCTGGAAACCCTGAAAAGGTTTTTAAAAAAAGAGTATGTTGTAGAAATTGAACCCTAGTACTCAAAGATCAGGAAATTGTTCTACTCATTCACTAAGCACTAAACCATGGGGCCACACAGGGCATACATACATGGATATATATTTATATTCATCTTCTGTCTTTCCAACCCCCAGTGGAGCAGAGGCCCTCAATAAACTCACGCCAAGTCACTCCGTCCTTTGTTATTGCATGCAGCTCTTCCCATATTTTTAACATTGCTCTCTAGTTCCCTTCTCCATGTGTTTTTTGGGTCTTTATTTCTGTGCCCCAGTGGGTTCTAGTGCAAAGACATTCAAGTTATAGTATTTTCAAATTGTTTCAACGTGTGTCCTATCCAATGCCAGCACCTTTTCCTCACCTCTTGGTCCACTGGAGCTTGTTTAGTTCTCTCCTAAAGCTTCATATTAGTGATTCTATCATGTCATTTAATTCCCTCTATTCTGCACAGGGACCACACTAGTTAATGAATGTTTGTAGTTTATTGTTCCTTGGTTGTTCTCCATGTTTCCTATCCATTCATTAGTACTGATTTGACGTTAGAATTCAAATCTGTTAGTTTAGAAATAGTTTTAATTTCTTTTTACCTCCACACACACATGCAAGCATGCATGTACACACACGCACGCACACCACAAACACACATACACACACACACACACACACGCACATACATATATATATAAGAAGAGAATATTCTTTGCATTCTGCCAGTGTCAACTCAGATGAAGAAAAGAGTTCTCATGAGCTAAATAGAATAAATCCTGAAATATGGAAGTGAATCAAGGAACAGTTAGCCGATTAGTTAAAAATAAGGGGCAAGCTGCATAAATGTGGTTTTAAAGAAGAGTGAACAGAACCAGTGGGCAGATGAAGACAGTAATGAAGATTACTTGAAGGACATTAACTCCTGAAAAGAACTGTTTGTCCTCATCAGAAAGAGGCTATTTACATTTTTTAATCATGTCGTTAAAACAAAAAAAATCTAGATTACACTCTGACAGCTAAAAATTTGGGGCAAAATAGAAGCAGAGAGATATCAAGAGAAAAGATAATTTTATATTATGACAAGGAAGATCATGTCAAAAATGGTTGAAAGTAGACAAGACAGAAAGGCGGTGGAGAAATATACCTACTACATGGCATGGATTATGACAAGAAAAGCTCTGAAGGTAGAAGCCTTCCCTGAAGAGTACAGCAAATTACATCTAGCTTGCGAAGCTATTAACAGTGCCCAAGTTGTAACTTCTTTGTAGACTGGATGAGTTTTCTGGGATATTTTGCTGTTGGTCTGGCATCCATATTGAGATTTTATATCAGGTTGTCAAATCATCAATTTTCAGCCGGTGTGAAAGGTGGGGGAGGGGATGGGGAGTGAGTGGACCTAAAGGAGTTGATATTTTAAAACAAACCAATAATTTCACTGATGGAGAAGCTGCAGTTCGACCAACCAGCCTAAAGTTTCCTGGGAAGTGAAGCGGGCATTATGTCTATCACACCCCCCACTGAATGTCGACTGGTCTATAAAAATATTTTTATTGTTTTTATTAAATGGAAAAAGCTGTAACTGTTCTGACATCCACGTTCCAACTCTGTCTTTTGTTCACAAACAGTCAGTTCCAGTTTCTGTGGATGGACGACATGGAAACGGTCAATAATATAGCCATGTCCTTCCTGTCCACACCAAACCTGATGATCATGGCCACCGAGGAGCATGTCTACTACATGCCGGACACTATCACCAACATGACCATCACCTCCTTGGCAGCCTTTCTGGTCAGGGTCACTGAGAGAAAAGAGCAGGTGGGTTGTTGTAGGACATTATGTCCCAGGTCATGTATTATAAGGACATTATGTCCCAATTCCTGGCTAGGTGTTTAGTTGAAGATGATTTTGCGACAGGCCTGGCAAATCAGCAAAGGTTTCAGCGGTTCAAACAGAAATGCCCAAGTTTAAAAAAGGAGATGTTTTAGAAATAGGGAAAATAGAGGCCAGCAGGTTGGGACCAGGGTAGTGACAATCAGTGTATATGGATGAGGCAATGAAGCAGTTACAACAGGTATAGAGCGAGGGAAAGACCTTGTAAAATATTGAGTGATGTTATAAAGAACAGCCTTACAGAAAAGAACATCAGTCTTAATAGTCCTTTTGACAGAGCTAATCAACATTTTTTGTAGGACATTGTGTCCCAGGTCATTTATTGTAAAACATTGTAACACAGGTTTTTTATTGTAGGACATTGTGTTCCAGGTCATTTATTGTAGGACATTGTGTCCCAGGTCATTTATTGTAGAACATTGTGTTCCAGGTAATTTATTGTAGGACATTGTGTTCCAGGTCATTTATTGTAGGACATTGTGTCCCAGGTCATTTATTGTAGGACATTGTGTCCCTGGTCATTTATTGTAGGACATTGTGTCCCAGGTCATTTATTGTAGGACATTGTGTCCCAGGTCATTTATTGTAGGACATTGTGTCCCAGGTCATTTATTGTAGGACATTGTGTCTCAGGTCATTTATTATAGTACATTGTGTCCCAGGTCTTTTATTGTAGGACATTGTGTCACAGGTCATTTATTGTTGGACGTTGCGTCACATGTCATTTATTGTAGAACATTGTGTTCTAGGTCATTTATTATAGGACATTGTTTTCCAGGTCATTTATAGTAGGACATTGTGTCCCAGGTCATTTATAGTAGCATATTGTGTCCCAGGTCATTTATTGTAGGACATTATGACCTGGGTCATTTATTGTAGGACATTGTGTCACAGGTCATTTATTGTAGGACATTGTGTCACAGGTCATTTATTGTTGGGCACTGTGTCCTGGGTCATTTATTGTAGGACATTATGTCCTGGGTCATTTATTGTAGGACATTGTGTCCCATGTCATTTATTGTAGGACATTGTGTCTCAGGTCATTTATTATAGTACATTGTGTCCCAGGTCTTTTATTGTAGGACATTGTGTCACAGGTCATTTATTGTAGGACGTTGCGTCACAGGTCATTTATTGTAGAACATTGTGTCCCAGGTCATTTATTGTAGGACATTGTGTCCCAGGTCATTTATTGTAGGTAAATGTTCCAGGTCATTTATTGTAGGACATTGTGTGCCAGGCCTTTTATTGTAGAACATTGTGTCCCGGGTCTTTTTTTTTGTAGGACATTGTGTCCTAGGTCATTTATTGTAGTTCATTGTGTCCCAGGTCATTTATTGTAGAACATTGTGTCCCATGTCTTTTATTGTAGGACATTGTGTTCCAGGTCATATATTGTAGGACATTGTGTCACAGGTCATTTATTGTAGGGCACTGTGTCCTGGGTCATTTATTGTAGGATATTGTGTCCCAGGTGATTTATTGTAGGACATTGTGTCCCAGGTCTTTTATTGTAGGACATTATGTCCCAGGTCATTTATTGTAGGACATTGTTTTCCATGTCATTTATAGTAGGACATTGTGTCCCAGGTCATTTATTGCAGAACATTGTGTCCTGGGTCTTTTATTGTAGGACATTGTGTCAAAGGTGATTTATTGTAGGACATTGTGTCCCAGGTCTTTTATTGTAGGACATTATTCCCAGGTCATTTATTGTAGGACATTGTTTTCCATGTCATTTATAGTAGGACATTGTGTCCCAGGTCATTTATTGCAGAACATTGTGTCCCGGGTCTTTTATTGTAGGACATTGTGTCCCAGGTGATTTATTGTAGGACATTGTGTCACAGGAATTTATTGTAAGTCATTATGTTGCAGGTGAGTTACTGTAGGACATCTTATCCCAGTTAGTACATATTTTGACTTGTGTGTTGCTTATTGCATAACATACTTTTTGTCTCTTCAGTGCATTCTGCTTAGCCTATTTGCCAATAATTTGTGTCACACATCTTTGTGTGTTGGTTTCTAATAAGATATTTGACCTGGCAGCAATATTATCAGTCTACAGTTGTTTTTTGTTTTGTTAAATTTCTAACTACTCAAGGATTTTTTTTTTTTTTGGGTATATCCTCCTTTGTAATTAAAAGCAAAGTAGATTTTTCAGACCTAACATCTGTGCTGCCAAAATCTCTGTCAGTCTACTACTGACTTAAAATTTACACTGTTCAGAGATTTATAAAAATTCATTTATGTAATGTTATATTTGCATTTAACAAAAATCTTTTTCACACTGTGTGAGTTCTGTGGCCCCATGGGGGGGGGGGGGGGGGGGGGGGCACATATGTGCGCGCATAAACAGCTTCACAGCTACATTTCAATTGGTAGATACAATTTGATTTGGCGTACGTCGACACAGGTTGTTTCACTGTGGGCATTGGCACGGGTGTAGTTTTAAACCTGATAATAGGCAAAGCAGCGTAGAAAGTTTGGCTGACTGCTGTTTTGAGCCGGTCGTATAGCCTGTTCGATGCCTGGAGAAATGAGTCCCTGAGCACATTCCAGTATGGGTAGAAAAAGCCATGCAAAATAATATACAAAATGAGAATACTGGCCGCAAAGTTCACTCCTCTGCAATAGCACACCATCTTCTAAAATCTGGACACCAACACCTGGTGACTAAAGATAACGCATTTCAAATCCTTCATACGTCAACCAATGGCAGAACACTAAGATTTCTCGAAGCAACTGCGATTTGTCACCTGCGCCCGGAACTCTGTATTCAGAAAGAGATGGTTCTTTCTTTACGGCTGGCCTGGTAAAAACAGGCAGTCATGTTGTGTTTGATCATTGTTGAAATTGTACTTCAGTTATAAAGGATTCCCTTCGTTGCTTCATTTATGTAATTGTTACTGTAGTATGCACCTGATGAGATACAGCGAAATAAGCCAGGCAATAAATTGTGCAATCTATTGTTTGTCTTCTTTGTTCAAAGATAAAATATTTTCTTAAGTATATCTATTACTAAATTCACGCTTGTTGTTTAAGAATTTGAATTTGTTGTTTCTATTGTACTGTTTTTTTCCCCCTGCTTTTGTACATGTACCATTTTTAGAGCAGTCACCTGTTACAGACTTTTCCTTTGTATCTAAAGCTTACTCAAGTGTTGTTTGTTCTTGTTGCTATATATATATATATAGCCTAATCCTACTTCTTTAGTCTCCACTGTTGTTTGTCTGTAATAGATTGTCAGTTATGTTGGGTGCATTGTTGTTGGGTGTATTGTTGTTGGGTGTATTGTTTTGGTCAAAGTAGTGTTAAGGAAATGCAACCTGAAAAACCCAGTGTTAAGGCAGGGCAGATTAGGCCCATTGCTTTGGTTGACAGCTGGTTTAGGAGGGAAGCTCTGACAGACAAACAGATCACTGCTTTTCTATCTGACAGCTTCTGCAGTATATTTTGTTTCAAACATGCTAGTGTTGCCTTTTCTGTGGAGTAAACAAGGCAGGCCGAGACTGGGATCATGCTGCAAGCACAATACATGGTCTCTATAGTGCGGCCCAGGCTTTGTGCTATGGAAAGGAGGAACTTATCCCTGGCTTTAATTGACATTTCTATAAGACAGTTCAACACTCATCAGTTTAACACTCATCTTAAGAGATGGAAAGGTGCCAACAACCAGTGGTGCTAGGTGTGCTTTCTTGTGTCAGATTGCTGACACTATAGCAAGTTAATGAGTTCATACTGCTTATATTCAGTGAGATCCTTCAACTACAGAACAGTGTACAACTCATCCTACTATACCACCTACACTTCTGGGTTGTGAATTTGTACACAGAAAGGCAAATATAGTCAAGGACCTTGGGAGTATATGAATAAGAGTAAATAGAGCAACCTGATCTAGAGATGACAGAGCTGGGTGGGTGACCAGAATACCTGACTGACACTCAAAACTTAGAGGACATGTGAAACTGTTACTGGTTCTGTCAGTTTTGAAACACTGTGCTGACTGTTAAAGAGGGAGAATGAGAGTTTATAGGAATGCCCTGAGTGTAGTGTTGATGGTTCTTAACTGAATTCCTCTTAACCCAGTTCATCTCAGCTTAGCTCAACTCCTACTTGAGTCACAGCTAGTAACATCAGATATTTACTACTAGAAGTGTTGGTGGCATTCACCATGTGGTGTGTTTATGTTGGTGGCGTTTACCATGTGGTGTGTTTATGTTGGTGGCATTCATCGTGTGGTGTGTTTATGTTGGTGGCGTTTACCATGTGGTGTGTTTATGTTGGTGGCGTTTACCATGTGGTGTGTTTATGTTGGTGGCGTTTACCATGTGGTGTGTTTATGTTGGTGGCATTCACCATGTGGTGTGTTTACTTCTGTTAGTTAGTTAGTTAGTTAGTCTTTCCTCTTGTGTCGAGTGCGGCACATAGGGCAGAGGTCGTGACTCTCCATGCACGGCGGTCCGTTGCAATCCGTTGTAGGTCTTGGATGTTTGAGTGGCCCATGAGCGAGCCTTCCCTGATGATAGTTCTACGTAGGGTTTCCCTTGGTCTTCCACGAGATCTTTTCCCCTGTGGTGTCCAAATGAGGGCTTGGTAAGGAAGTCTTGATTTATCTATTCTAAGGACGTGGCCGACATAGTTCCAGCGGCGTTTTCGTATAAAATTAGACACATACTCTTGCCTGGATTCTTGCCTTATTTGTGTATTGGTTCGGAAATCTGACCATTTGAAATTTAGTATTCTTCTAAGGCATTTATTTTCAAAACTGTCTAATTTTGTGTCTAGAGTTTTCGTTGATTTCCAGCTCTCGCATCCATAGGTTAGTACTGGAATCACACAAGAATTGAAGATCTTGAGTTTTGTGTGTTTGCTAAGTGTCTTTGATTTCCAGATGTTAGACAGTTTATTGAAGGCACTAGATGCCAGTGCTATTCTAAATGATATTTCTGGTGCGGTATCTCCTGTAGATGACATCTTGCTCCCTAGATAAGTGAAACTGTTGACTTTTTCAAGGCTGTTGTTGTTCAGCGTGATATCAACTGAACTGTTGGTAAGGTCTAGAATTTTTGTTTTTGCGGTTTTAATTTGGAGTCCAATTTGTTCTGAGAAATTCTGGAGTCGATTGATTTTTTCTTGGGCGTCTGTGTGTTCTGAACTCAGGAGTGCTATGTCGTCGGCGAAGTCTAGGTCTTCCAGAATTTTGTCAACCCATGTAATGCCTAAATTTGGGTTATTTATGCACTTGCGCATGACCCAGTCGATTGCTATACCAAAAAGCATCGGCGATAGGACACAGCCTTGCTTCACTCCTGTTTCCACAGGGAACCAGTCAGAATTGCCGAAATCAGTTCTTACACAGCATCGTGTTTCATTATAAAAAGATTTTATGATGTTGATATATTTGATGGGGAAACCATAGATGTTAAGCAATTTCCAGAGTGTTGGACGATGGATACTGTCGAAGGCTTTTTGAAAGTCGACAAAGTTGATCAATAATTTCGACTGGAATTCTGTAGAATCTTCAACAATTATTTTAAGAGTAAAGATGTGGTCTATGCATGACCGCTTGGATCTTAAACCGGCTTGTTCTTCCCTTAATCTTTCATCTATGGATTTTTTCAATCTTTCTAGTAGCATACTACAAAATAGTTTCCCTGGTATCGAAAGCAGGGTGATGCCTCTCCAGTTGTTACAATCGGATAAATCACCTTTTTTTAGGTAATTTGAAGATTACACCATCTTTCCATTGTTGTGGTGGGTATTCGTTTTGCCAGACTTCATCCATCAGCTGGAGCAAATGTTGCAGGGTGTTTTCCTCCGCTGCTTTGAGCATTTCCCCTGAGATGTTGTCCTCTCCGGTAGCTTTGTTTATTCTTAATTTTTTAATAGCTTTTAATACTTCTGTACTGGCCTAAAAAACAAACATTATTAGTATATACTTTAGACAACTTTGCAGACTAGCCTTTGTCGGCTGTTTGTTATTTTTCTCAGGCAATTTTTGCATTCTCTACTAGTAGATTAGGCAATGATTTGTACACTTTAAATATTGCTGTCTCTGACTCTTGAGTCTTTGCATTGGAAACTTCATAACAGATGCTTCTGGCATGAGTGGCTACCAACTATGGAGGCTTCAGATATTTGAAAACTTGTGTTAATCTGTTTTGTAAAGTTATCATAGAATCATTGCTTATTTATAGAAGTTCCTCATGTGGGCTGTGGGGTGCCATCATGAAAAAAAAAAAAAAAAAAAACCACACACACACACACCCACCCACCCACCCACCCACCCGCACGCACGCACGCATGCACACATGCACACGCACACACACACACACACACACGCGCACACACACACACACATATACACACAGACAAAAGAAGAAGAAAAGACTTACTGCTCTTCTAACAAGTATGTCATTTCAGCGCAGGCAACTAATTAAGATGGAGTTTCCTTCAAAGTCAAGAGTGCATTTGCCTAAGTGGCGAGGGACCAACACTTTGCATACAAATAAGCCAGATCTGTAAAGCAGATGTGCATGTAAAAGTCAAGTTCTAGAACAAGACCAAAGTCCAAAATTGAATAAACAACCAGATCTTTCCACTGGAGTTTCATCATCAAGTATCTTGTCGACTGGCATGGTTGATCTTTCCACTGGAGTTTCATCATCAAGTATCTTGTCGACTGGCATGGTTGATCAAGCCTCTTCACAATATGCGATCTGCAACTACGTGTATCAGTTCTTCTGTTGGCACCCCTTCATGCCACGACAAAAGGCTGTCAAGAATTTTCCCGCACTGTCTTCCTCTGCCTCTCTTTCCACAATTCTTTCCAGTGGTCACAAGATGTCTCCTTTCCATAACATGACCAAAAAATGATGACTGTCTCTTTCTGATGTTTGTAATAAGTTGTCTTCAAGCAGCTGCCTCTTTCAGAACATCTGGGTTATTCTTCTTAGCTGTCCAAAGAATTCTAAGGATTATTCTGTGAAACATATCTCGGAGGCCTCAAGATATTTGTTGGCTTGTTTATTAATTATCCAGGATTCATAGCTGTATGTTAAAACTGGGTCTGTATAGCATGTGAAAATTCTTTTCCTAACCTCCGATGGCATGGATTTATTGCATAAAATATTCTTCATTTGATAAAAGGCAGTTTTACAGCTGGTGAAGGCTAAGAAGTAGAAGAAGTATAGAAGGGAAACATGATTAGACAGCAGGCTAATGAGAAATTCTGTGGAGGCTTCCAGTGATAAATGTCCTCATGTCTCACTTTGTTTTCAGGCTTATGGAGGCACTGGTTTTCTGATGGGACTGCGACGGGTGCTCTTTGACTTGGTTTCTTTGATATTAGTAAGTGAACCACACTGTTTTTAGTTGCACGTCCTCTCGCCCACACATTTATTAATTTAAATGTCATCTAATCCAGATATTTATTACTTTAATGTTATCTAACCAACAAATGCTGTCTGAACTATACAGTTTTTAGTTTCATGTCAACCTGCACACACATCTTTTACTTTTGTCATCTACCCCACACAGTTATTACTTGTACTGTCATCTAACCCACACAGTTATTACTTGTACTGTCATCTAACCCACACAGTTATTACTTTTACTGTCATCTAACCCACACAGTTATTACTTGTACTGTCATCTAACCCACACAGTTATTACTTTTACTGTCATCTAACCCACACAGTTATTACTTGTACTGTCATCTAACCCACACAGTTATTACTTGCACTGTCATCTAACCCACACAGTTATTACTTGTACTGTCATCTAACCCACACAGTTATTACTTGTACTGTCATCTAACCCACACAGTTATTACTTATACTGTCATCTAACCCACACAGTTATTACTTGTACTGTCATCTAACCCACACAGTTATTACTTGTACTGTCATCTAACCCACACAGTTATTACTTGTACTGTCATCTAACCCACACAGTTATTACTTGTACTGTCATCTAACCCACACAGTTATTACTTGTACTGTCATCTAACCCACAGTTTTACTTTAATTCTATCTAATGCACCATTCTTTTATTTTTGTTTTGTCTTCTGATCCACACAATTATTACTTTGATACTATCCAACCTACACATCTATATATATTGTGTGTCATCTGACCAATATAGTTTTTTTTTCAGTGTAATCTAACCCCTACAATTATTACTTTAATGTCATTTAATCTACACAGTTATTTCTGTAACGCTTACTCACTTACCTGTTATTTTTTTTGTCATCTAATCTACCCTGTTATTTGTTTGTCATTTGATCTACCCTGTTATTATGTTTATACCATCTGCCCGACACAGTTATCACTTTTCTGCCATCTAACTAAATAATTATCACTTTTGTGCCATCTAACGACACAATTATCACTTTTGTGCCATCTAACGACACAATTATCACTTTTGTGCCATCTAACTAAATAATTATCACTTTTGTGCCATCTAACGACACAATTATCACTTTTGTGCCATCTAACGACACAATTATCACTTTTGTGCCATCTAACGACACAATTATCACTTTTGTGCCATCAAGAAAATCAACTGAACATTCAAGAATGGATTGTATCACTTAGCACTTCATGAATGGATGGTCTAACCTGTGTATTTGTGCTGGGTTATGCAGTTGTTTGAGGCATGCAGATTATCTGGTTGACACTGCAGTTACTATCACTGATCTGTTACTGGACAGAAGCGATGTCATCACTGCTGTGCACAGCAGTTACCATGAAGACGGAAACAGCAGAAGGTATCACTTTGTATCACTAGCTGCAAGAAATGAACGTTTTACCAAGAGCACAAAACGTCTGGGTAATCAACACAGAACAGGTGTCATCAGTCATTGAATGCTTGTAGAGCTTTTGAGAAGGAGTTTGGACACCTGTGGATCATTGCAAAGTGGCGTGTTGATAGTCCTTACTAATCACTTACTATTACTTTTGTGACATCTAAAAACACAATTATTTTTTTTCTGCGTGACCAAACATCACCTAACCCACAAATTTATACTCTTATTAGCAGCATATGAAAAGAGTAGTTCAGACACTTGAAATGCTTTATTCTCACAGAGCATATGGCAAGCATCAAGGTGGCTGTTTCTGCTCATGTTTGGTCTTCCGACCGTCATCATCTCCATTATTTGCTACAGCCTTTGTTGTCTGGAGACAGTAGATGACCTCCCCGATGAGGATGAGGATGACGATGAGACAGAGGAAAGTGAGAGACTCTATGATGCTCCACCACCACCTCTTACTTCAGGCAAAGGAGATTTACCTCCATATGGTACGTATGACTGTCAGCATCACTTGTTATTAACTCTTTTGGTCCCAAGCAATGTATATTGTGTGACTAGCTTGTCTGTGTTCTGCACCCAGCTTGTCATATTTTCTCATACTTTCTACATTTGGTCTGAACATGCTGACAAATCAGGCATCCCTAGTAATCAGCGTCTCTGCAGGTAATAGACTCGTCATTTTTCCTGATGATAATTATTTTGTTTGGTACTCTGGTACTTCTGGTACTCAAAGAGTTAACTTTAGATAAGGTGTGAGTGCTTATGTAAAATGAAGGACCTTTTCTTTGACAGTGGCACATTAGGCATATGATACTTGACTCAGATTTGTTAGAATCCAATTGGCCTTTGATGGATATTGTTATCAACATCACCTTAACTTCCCAGGGCATTGCCTGTATACATTTTAGGTTGAGCATCCAGAGAGGCGAGGTTAAAGTGGGAAAAAATTGATCTTGGCGTGGATTTGAACCCAACATTTTTGGGCTAGCAGGCAAGCATTTACCCACTACATTACCCTGGCTCCCATAAAGGCTTATAGACATAATTAGAGTAAAGACATCAGAACAAGGTAGACCAAGAACAAGATGGAAAGATAGCATCATAGAAACTCATAGAACAGCATGATGTGCCTGTGGTCATGGAAGCAGACGAGTAAGAAGCAGAACCTTATATTCCCTCGACACTGAAAACAGAAGAGGCATTGAGGCATAAGTAAAGTAAAAGTCCCCTTTCCAGGCCTTTAGGCGTATAGGGTATATAGAGCTAGACCTATTTTTTTTGTAGACCAATCGGCACAAGATGGGTGATGTGGTCAGCATTACGCCCCGCCTTTACTCCCCAGTACTGCACCCGGTAACCACTTAAGACTCCGTCGACCTGGGAGTCAAAGTCATTTTTAAAAAAAAGTCTTGCTTAGCCAGGAAGCGAACCCACGACCTTCTGATTTGCACGTGAGCATCTAGCCGCTCCGCTACAGCGATTCTCATATACACAGAAAGCCCCCTAAAAGAGCCAGATTAAAGAATAAGAAGGTAAAACTCAAAAAGCTTGTTTATACCTGCTAGCAATTAGCAAAGATATTCAGTGCAACACTTGTAAGTATACAGACTTATTAATCTCATAGACATAATTTGTCATGTGTGAATTCTAATCAGTAGACAGGAGTTTAATAAAGACATCAGTGTTAAAAAGAATTCAGTGTTAGCTTTTCGCTCCATGCTGATTTCGTAACCATGCACATCTAACTAGGTCAGTAAAATGGCGGCTTGTTTGTTGTCTGCTTATCAGGTGGCGATGCAAAGTTGCCAGATCATAGATGAAGGTTGCCTCTTTGGACTCCATGCTTTGCTTCATAGATGGCACTTTTGTCTTGGCCGTAATAAAACCAGTCTCATTGCTTAATTGTCGGAACTTGTATAGTTTGAACACAAGTTGTTTAGATTGTGAGGACAGCTTTATTGTTACTTTGCCCTGAAATAATAATAATTTTTTTTTAATGATGTGCGGGAGGGGGGGAGGGGGGGGGGGGGAACTGCCAATCAATAACTGTAATGGCAACAGCCTTCAGTTTGTGATTGACAGTGTTAGGCCAAGTCTTTCTTTCTGTGTGCTTTCTTTCTGCTTGGTTGCATTCAGGTAGTTTTTTTTTCTTTGTGCTGTCTTTAATTATATGCTCTTTGTTTCTGTTTGCTTGCCACTAATGCTCAGCTGATTAAATTTCTTTCAGTTTTGCTTTTTTTCAGTGAGTTATATTGTGTAAACATTTGTGCTCCAGTTATGTGCTTCTTATCTGTATGCTTTCATTCTTTGTTACTTTAACACTGTGCATTTTTTTCTGTATACTCCTTTCCCCGGTTTCTCTCTGTGTTTTTGTTTTACTGTTTTCTTTATGTTTTTAGTGTTTTTGTTCTTGGCTGTGCTTTCTGTTCAATGTAATTTTAGATCCCTGATTTTCTGCAGCATTGTTTAACATCCAAGAGAGCTTTTTCTGCGTTATTAAATAGTGTTTGCAGTGACACCCATCTGTAAGAATCCCAAGACTTGTAAATCTGTCCTAAGCATATTCACATTTCAAGCACACATTTGACAAGGGAGTGATTTGTAGGGAGTGAATGTTATTTGCCGGCCTTTCTACAGTGGAATCTCTTGTTTGTGTATCTTTATAAATGTTGCTGATGAAAGGCATGGATCATTGATTGGAATGCTCTTATATTTTACCTGCAAATTAGAGATGTCTTACCGCTGTTAATCATCTCTCTTATTGTATTACTAAAATTCAACCCACACAAAAGTAGAACTAGTCAGCTGCCCAAAAAAACCCAGATATATGATTACAAAATGAATACTGAAACACAGGCAGTGATACAACTATATGAAATATTACAAATAAAAAATACTTTTCTTTTTAATGAAGTCGAAATATCCAAACCTGTTTGATATCTAATAATCCATAAATTGTAACTCCTTGGCCAGTCACTCCTGTCACAGAGCTCTGTTAGTTAGAGAGGAAAACAGTAGCCTGCCCCAGTTGGGGATTGAACCAGGACCACAGTTAGTCAACCAAAAGGAAGTTTAATAATTTTCAGATTTTACATTAAATACAGCTTTTGTGATATTTTGTTTCAACAGTTTCTGGTTTCTTAATCTCCCCATGCGGGCAGGACAAAATCACCTGCAAATGAAAAGAAAGTTACTGACAGAAATAAACATCCAGAAATGTGTTCACTAAATCATTGAGATCATTTCCTATGATTGTTAAATGGTGATGCTAATATGTTCAGAAAAGTGAGTCAATGTTAGAGGTTGATCCATAAGTGTGTTGATGTTAGAGGTCGATTCGTGAGTGAGTTGATGTTAGAGGGTAATCCGTGAGTGAGCTGATGTTAAAGGTTGATTCGTGAGTGAGCTGATGTTAAAGGTTGATTGATGAGTGTGTTGATGTTAGAGGTTGATTTGTGAATGAGTTGATGTTAAAGGTTGATCGGTGAGTGAGTTGATGTTAGAGATTGATCAGTGAGTGAGGTGATGTTAGAGGTTAATCTGTGAGTGAGTTGATGTTAGAGGTTGACCTGTGAGTGAGTTGATGTTAAAGGTTGATCAGTGAGTGAGGTGATGTTAGAGGTTGACCTGTGAGTGAGTTGATGTTAAAGGTTGATTGGTGAGTGAGTTGATGTTAAAGGTTGATCAGTGAGTGAGGTGATGTTAGAGGTTGACCTGTGAGTGAGTTGATGTTAAAGGTTGATCGGAGAGTGAGTTTATGTTAGAGGTTGATTAGTGAGTGAGTTGATGTTAAAGGTTGATCAGTGAGTGAGTTGATGTTAAAGGTTGATCAGTGAGTGAGGTGATGTTAAAGGTTGATCGGTGAGTGAGGTTATGCTGATGTTAGAGGTTGACCTGTGAGAAAGAGGATGTTAGAAGTTGATCAGTAAGTGAGGTGATGTTGGATGTTGATCTGTGAGTGAGTTGATGTTAGAGGTTGATCCGTGAGTAAGTTGATTTTAAAAGTTGATCAGTGAGTGAGGTTATGTTAGAAGTTGACCCTTGAGTGAGTTGATGTTAGAGGTTGATCCGTGAGTTAGGTGAAGTTAGAGGTTAATCTGGAAGTGAGGTGATGGTTGGTGCTGTAATTATATTAACAGTTACACACGATTGAAATGAAAAGAAACAACCTGGAGACAGCCTTCCACATGATACTCTATCGGTGGTATGGGACGTCGCAGGTCGACCCAGCCTAAAATGGGTACCAGGATGGGCTGTCCTGGGAAAGAAAAGACAGCCGGCGTAATGCTGACCACATTACCCACAGAGTGCTGATGGTCTGTAAAAATATGGGACGCTCTGCCCATATGCCCGATGCGCCGAAAGGCGTGAAAAGGGAACTTTACTTTACTTACCTGAGATGAGACATCTCTATAGAGGCTGTGGGATAGCATATGAAGTTATAATACAGTATGTTTTCTTTTATGTCTTACTATTATCTTCCTCCATGTCACTTTCTTTTATGCTTCATTTCTAGATTTATGAGTTTTCTTTTACCTCCACCCTGTGGTTCATTTGGGGATTTCTGTACCATTTGACCAGCCCTGTGCATCTTGGTCTACTTCTGCCTTGTATCAAGCTTATGTGCAGCTAGCCTGCCTGTACTGTTAGTGTCCATTCACATGGAAGTGCAATCACATTTGAAGATTAGACTTCTGGGTTGAGAGACGGTTAAAAAGTCTCAAATTACAGCTCTACTCTAGCCTGTCGTAGTTGGCCACCTACATGAAAGTTAACAGGTACATGTCCCCTATCCATCTAAATTGGAAAACTATAACTCTTTCAGTGTCGATTCATACAGAGTTTATTTGTGAAGCTGTTGCTTAATTCCACTGAGTTAAAGACTGTTTTAAATGGTTTAAACTGTTCCTTCATCCTGTACTTTTGTCACCTAGGTTTGCTATCCTTTGAATTACCTAATTGGGTTTACACTTTAAAAGTTTCTTTGGGTTTTGTATTTTATTTGTTCTCACAAATTAAGGAAGTAAAAATGATGGAATCACTAAATGCCTTTTGTGACACAGTTCAGTGCAGTCTTTTCGGTATGATGGCACTGGTTCATTGTTAAAGCCAGGCCACTATGGTGGTACTGAAGCTGCAGTAATACAATAGCTAGCTTGCTTGCCTGCCAACTCTGTGGTCTTGGGTTCAAATTCACATCGTGGCAACCTCACCTCATGGGTCCTGAGACCATGTTTTGGAGGAAAAAAGAACAATAATAGACCTATTGCACCTTCTACAAGCATATTGTAAAATCAGCTAATTGAAGATTTGCTGAAATCGGACATATTGACATCAGATTTGGTAGGCTGAAAAAAAAACAACGCCTTCTTCAGTAAAGGGTCATGGTTCATGGTGTTGACATTATCAGCTTGATGTAACGTCACCACTCTGGGCTAACAATACGTTCCATTTTCACTCTCACAGTTCCGTTTTTTGTGTGTGTTCCTGGCCATCTCCTGAGTACTCCACTCAAAAATTTTAGAAATAACTTTGAGAATGAACGCATATATAGACACATATACAAACTTAACGGGAACACTAGAGAAAATCATTTAAATAATAATTAATTAGTATGGCTTATACAGTTTATCATCATCATCATCAGGTGCCTTGCCGACTGGCGTGGGCGATCATGCCTCTCCATAATTTGCGATCTCCTGCAGCATGTATCAGTTCGTGTGCCGACACATCTCCGTGCCATACAACAAGACTGTCAAGCATCTTCTCTCGTTGTCTTCCTCTATCTCTCCTTCCACATATCTTTCCAGTGGTCACAACATGTTCTATTTTCCCTCTTCTCATAACATGGCCGAAAAATGATGACTGTCTCCTTCTGATGTCTGTAATAAGTTGTCTTCGGGCTCCCGCCTCTTTCAAATCCTCTTGGTTGCTCTTTTTGGCTGTCCAAGGTATTCTAAGCATTCTTCTGTAAAACCACATCTCCGAGGCCTCCAGAAATTGTTTGACCTGCCTACTGATTGTCCAGGATTCACAGCCATATGTTAAAACTGGATGTATGTAGCAAGCAAGAATTCTTTTTCTAACTCTCAATTACAAGGATATATTGCACAAGATGTTTTTCATTTTATAAAATGCAGTTTTTTAATGCAGTTTATAGGCTTATCTAATCTCTATAATCTCATCTTCTTAAAATGTATTATTTCCTTAATGAAAAGTAATAATAATACATGTTAGAATTTGTTTTAGATAGGTGGGGTGAAGGTGGAAAAAAAAAAAGGGGGGGGGGGGGCTGACTTGCTTAGGATGTGCCATTTTCAGCTGAAATATTGTGAAAACAAATAGAGAGAACAACATAGAAATATAAAGTACAACAGAAACTACTTACACTTTAATGAGTAAATGTGCAGTATGTTTCTACATAATCAACTAAAAATTAGTGAGTGAACTTAACCAGCATATTCTTCTTGTTCACCCATGATATTTGAAATATTATCCTTGTCCACCCAGCATATTCACAGTATTATCCTTGTCCACCCAGCATATTCGCAGTATTTTCCTTGTCCACCCAGCATATTCGCAGTATTTTCCTTGTCCACCCAGCATATTCGCAGTATTTTCCTTGTCCACCCAGCATATTCGCAGTATTTTCCTTGTCCACCCAGCATATTCGCAGTATTTTCCTTGTCCACCAATGCTATTCATATTATTCTTCTTGTCCACCTAGTATATTTGCAGTGTTCTTCTTGTCCACCTAGTATATTTGCAGTGTTCTTCTTGTCCACCATTATATTCGCAATATTATCCTTGTCCTTGTGAATGCCAATGAGCTTCTTTTTTTGCGAATAACGGATCTGTCTGTGTAGATTATTGCATCTGCTTCGTCTGAATTTTCACTGATAAGAGCGTTGACCTCTGCATTAACAGCAACAGGATTCTCTTCTCTGCATCGCCTGTTGAGTGTGGCAATACAGGAAAATGTACAAATAAACGCCTGAGGCACAGGTATCCACTCTGCACCAGGGGTGATGTCGGTTAGGCTGCATATTTGCCTAATATCTTCTGCCCGACCTAGCCATGATTTTCCCCTCTTCAGCCTTTAGCCCTTATCACTAAAAAGCACTTGATGCAGTGGGTGTTTCTTATCAGCACATATTTTAAGGTATGCCCGAGCCCTCCAGATCCTGATCCTTCGGTTCATAGTTGGAAAGTCAAGTAGATACCTCATTGCTCCACAGGATTTGTCTCTTGTACATCCCAAAATAATGCGCATCGCTTCCTCCTTTTGCACCTTTTCAAGTCGTTCAATCTGGATAGCACTGACAGTCAGGATGGCCAGAGCGTATTCAATGGGGGAAAGGACCAGACCGTAGAACAGAAGTTTTAGTAGTCTGTGCTCGATATTGGAAGCAGCCATAATCCTCATTGCAGACAGACCTTTGCGTGCTTTTGTTATCACATGGTCAACATATTCCCTGAATGACAAGCTGCGATCGAACCTCACCCCGAGACACGTCAAAACGTTGGTTTTGATCAATACATTATCACGCTTTTTCACTTCTGGTAAGTCCGACTTGACAATGTGATTGTTCAAAGAGAACCATGACACTGATGCCTTCGAAAGATTGACACATGACATTGGCATTGAACCATCACACCAGGCGGCAATTCGATCTAGTTCTTTGTGCATAGTGCTGGTGGTCTCCTGTCTATCACGCCCTCGTCGATAAATCAAAATGTCATCAGCAAATGACTAAGTCCTTCCCTTTCCATTCAACTGCTGCTCAGTGATCATCACTGTATACACGTTGAATAAGACTGGTGATAGCGGTGATCCCTGTGGCAAGCCTGGACATATTGTTTGCGGTTCTGAGGACCAGCTACCACATCTGAGTACTATCTTCCTCTGGAACAGGACCGCAGCAATCCAGCGGATCAGAATATGATTTACTTCTAGTTTAAGCAGTAATTGCATTAAATATTAATATGGTACTTTATTGTAGGCATCTTCTAAGTCCACCACTGCCGCACATGTCTCTTCTTTAATCTGAAATCCCTCGTACACATCGTAGGCGAAAACTGCAGCATTGGACCATGTCTCTTTCTTCAACCAGTACCCTCCAAGTGTTGACGGGAACTTATAGAGTAGTTCCAAGTAGGTGGTCAATCTTTGTGCGACAATTTTCTCCAAAAGTTTGCCAACAGTATTCTGCATCGAGATGATTCTGTAGCCGCAGATCTTTGAGTGGTCTTTATTCGGCTTTGGTAGTGGGAACAAATAACTGTGGAGCCAATCTTCTTGTATCTGGCCACTCTGGATGCTGATACTGAATTCCTTTGCCACGCTTTTCAAATTAGCATTCGACATCATCAGCATGTCATCATATCAGATGCCATCAGGGCCTGGAGCAGTGCTGCTTGATTTCTTGAGGCAAGTTCGTAAGGTATCTGCAGTGATTGTAAAATCAGTGCCTAGCACAGTGTTCTCGCACAGCATCAACATTATTATCTTAACCCCTATTCTTACAGCTTCGTCTTTCCAAGTAGTGCGCAAGAAGGGTTTTTCCTTTATCAGCATCAGTTCTCTGCCATCTCTGGTCTGTACCATGAAAATCAGGGATACCCCTTGGTCGTGCGACGCCGTGCATGCTCTGTTGAAGGCGCCAGAATATCACAAGAGATCCCTAGGAGCAAAGACTCTTGCAGAATTCATTTCATTTCGCTGTCTTGGCTTCCTTCGCACTTAACTTGAAAGCCACTGTCTGCTTGTTGACCTCATCTTTCAGACTGATCAGGTGTTCAGAAAGTGACGGATCAGTTTTCCTTGCCTTTTGCCATGCCTTGACAGCTTTCCTTTTTTCTAGCCATGCCATGTTGATTACTTCATTCCACCATGGCGGCTGGGCCCATCTCTCCTGCCATCTGTGATCAGCTGTTGTTTTACTCTGTCTGATTTTGCAAATGGCATCTTGCCCTGTACGGTCACATATAAAAGCAGGCACTTTGATTACATGACCTTTGTTGTTGCTCTTCTCCACCAGGACGACGCAAGGAAAGTTAGTTAGTTAGTTAGTTAGTTAGTTGGGTTATCCTCATTGCACTCCGGACATGTCCATAGGTGCTCAGATCCTCCCCTCAGTATGAACCCCAACGTCCGATGGCTAATAGTACCAGTTCTATGTTGATTAACAAGTCTTCTGGCGTAGCTGGTGTGCGTCTCATTTTTTGCTGTGCCGATCTTAATTCCCAAGTCTGCCATTCTGGCGAGTGATGTGGATTCACTGCCACCAAAGTCCTCTATTCTTCCCATTTCTCTGAGGGCATTGATAATATCAGCATGATCCATAGGCTGACCGTCGGTAGTGATAGCGGATCCAGCCAACCTGTCAGCTCTTTCACGCAAGGAAAGTGATCACTGTCATGATATCCCAGTGTGCTCCACCTGCATCCTGATGCAATGGAGGGAGACACTAGGGCCAGGTCAATTACACTGTCAGAATCCCCCTGTAGGGTTGCCATTCGTGTAACCTTTCCATCGTTCAAGCACACACTAGATCGGCAGACACTAGGGCATCCTCCAGGTCTTCTACCTGTTTATTAGTAATTACATTGCCCCACTGGTTGCCTCTGTCATTGAAATCCCTGCAGTAAAGGACTTTCTTTTCCTCCGTCTGGAGCAAACTCTGCCATTTCATCGTGTCCACCTTTCCATTGCAGGCGTATATATTAACAATCACAAACTGGGCCGGGCCCAACACTCTGACTGCATGTACTTGTAAGCCATCACTATTCCACTCAGACATGTCCACCTCAGACACCGGTATGTTGTCACGAACAAGAATGAGCTGTCCGGGGTGCTGTCTATTGTAGAAGCATTGGAAGCCTGCAATTTTAACGATCTCGTCACTGAGGTGTGTTTCCTGTAGGACAACAATGTTATTGCTGTAAAGGAGCTTCTCGAAAATGGGTTTTAGCTGGTGAATATCCACATAATCCATGTCAAATATTGGAATAGTATCCACACATACTTCAAGTTCTCAGTATCCACATATGTGGATAGATGAAAATAACCACTCAGCCTGTCACCTATAGTATACAGTAATGCTGATAATTAACAGAGGACTGGCCCATGGATCATGCAGAAATTGTTAATGCCATTAGAGAGGTAGGATGATCGGAGGATTTTGGGAGCAGCACTCTTTGCTAAGAGTGCAAGAATTGGGAGTAAAGATCGGCACCGCCAGGCATGAGAAGCACACTGGAGGCACATGAAGTCTTGTCAACCAACATATCAACTGACTATCAACTGCGAAATGCTGATGAATGTGCTGAAGGAGAAATCTGAGCACCTATGGACAGAATGCCGTGAAGATAACCCAAATCATAACTAATAACTCATGCTGATAATTAGTGAGTGAACTTAGCCAGCTTTCAGTTTCCTTTCTATTTTTTCATATATGTAACTCCAGATCTTGCAGAAAATTTATAATAATATTTGAAGGCAGCCATTTATTTATTATTTTTCATGAATACTAACTACTATTATGTAATACACATTTTTATCAGATACATTCACATTTCAGACGTAAGAAAATTTTTCAAATTTTTTACATTAGTTTTCCAGGTGTTAGATTTTCAGGTGTTAGATTTTTCTATGGCGCTAATTTTAGTCATCTTTCTCTTCTAAGCATCCAAAGAAAATTTAAACACATTCACATATCCATTGGAAGTATCACAATTCGATAATTTGAGGGATTGAGCATTGAACACTTTGCAGGCATAGTTAGTAATACTTAACAGTTCACAACAGCCTATTTCAAAAACGTAAAAAGAAAGCACGTAAAAATCAGCTCCTCTATTCATTTCACTCTGAAAAACTTTTGTTCCCCACATCGAACTGTGAATAGATCCATTAGCTCGAGACGGTCATGGCTGAAAGGTATAGATATTGCAGCCTAGTTGAGAACCACAACCCAATAAAGATGACAGTGATTTTTAAGAAATGACAGTGCTTTTCGTATTATCCACACATAAAATGGATACTAGGAAATGTTACGGAAATTAAAGGCAGTCAGTTTGATCTTATCAAGTGCCAACAGGTCTCCTAAAAATATGTGAGTGAGCAAAAAAGTTCAAATGTGTTCAAGGCATGAAACAAGTTCTTTGCTTTATATAAATGAGTGAGTGAAATTTAACCCCACTAGGACCACACACTAAACAATTATCACCCTGTGACACAATGTTCAGTATGTCATTAGGTGGATGAGAATCCCTTAGGTCAAGTCCCAGAAACCCTGTTCTACCACAGGGTTATATTAGGGCCTCTGATGGTTACAAAGTAAACTAAAGTGCAGCCCAGGTGGGGCTGTAATAATAACAAAAAAAATGTTGTGCCATGTCGGGAGGAGCTTAATTTTATTGTTGTGGTAAGGTCAGTCACATGCCATTTATAGGACATCATAAACTGACCCCAATATTTGTTAGCTGTTTGTGGTTCAGTTTAATGTTCAGTAGTTTGCCATTGTCTCAGAAATGATTAGTGCTGATTCCCTTGTCAGAATCAATGTAGGCAGTCTTATGGCATTAACCATTATTTTTTTTTTTTAAATGCTAGATTCTAAAACTTAGAAGTGTTCTCTAGAAAAGCTTTGTTTATTGATAGACAACAGCATGCCATCTGGTACTGTAAACCTTGCAATATCTAACATTAACTAAACTTTCTCTGGTAATGTAAACCTTGCAGTATCTGACATTAACTAAACTTTCTCTGGTACTGTAAACCTAGCAGTATCTGAGAGTAACTAAACTTTCTCTGGCAATATCTGAAAGTAACTAAACTTTCTTTGGTAATGTAAACTTTGCAGTATCTGACATTAACAAAACTTTCTCTGGTACTGTAAATCTAGCAGTATCTGACAGTAACTAAACTTTCTCTGATAATGCAAACCTAGCAGTATCTGACAGTAACTAAACTTTCTTTGGTAATGTAAACCTTGCAGTATCTGACAATAACTAAACTTTCTCTGGTACTGTAAACCTTGCAGTATCTGACAGTAACTAAACTTTCTCTGGTACTGTAAACCTAGCAGTATCTGACAGTAACTAAACTTTCTCTGGTACTGTAAACCTAGCAGTATCTGACATTATCTAAACTTTCTCTGGTACTGTAAACCTAGCAGTATCTGACAGTAACTAAACTTTCTCCTAGGAAGTAGTTTCCCTTCTTTTCCCATTTCCTAAATACCAAAGAAGAAAATTTGCTGTTTAAGGTTTTACTAGGTAATTTGAAATCTAGTGGTGGTGGTGTAGGAGCTTCTGTATACACTCTTTTCCCTGAGTTGTTTTGTGTGTTGCCAGTTAACAACGTTTGACAGAGTGTTTACTACAGTCGTTAATTTACTTCACATGAGGCGCATTCTTAGCATGCTTGTTCTTTTAACTTGCGTGACCCTTGACACGGATGGGGGTCTGGTTCTTCCTGTTGTGTGCCGTGCGGTGTACTGAAGCTTGTTAATTACCTTTACCATAAACAGACAGTCACCTCATCAAATATGGTAAACAACATACCTGATGGGTGGTCACAACAGTAAGGTTTCAAAGCTCATTAGGGAGAGACTTATTCTTTTGAATTTGCCTTTAAAAGGATGGTTGGCACGTTGGGGTTGTGGTTAACAGCAAAGCTGTGATGTCTACACCATTCGACCCATCGCATTCAGTTTCAACAAACCTGAATTAGTCATCTGTTACAACATATTTGATAGAGGGGCAATGATTCTGTTCTTTTCCCACCAAAATTAGGGCCCCGAAACCGACACAGGGAATAGGGGGAAAGACAAAGATAAGGCAGATGAATGAAGGAAACAATATTCTCATCTCATTTGGTCTCCCTCCACCCATCTCTTTCTTGGTCAGCCTCTTACCTTGTAGCCTGCTGTTTAATCTAGTATGCTTTGGCTGCTAGCGGATTTTGTTCCATTCTGGCCAAACCATTTGATTCTTTGATGTTCTGTGAAATCATTTACTGTAACTGTGCCTACCATTCAACAACACTTTCACACTTGATATTTTTTTCTCATCTACAGATGTAGCAGAGAGTTTACTTAAAAACAGAGAGGAGAAAAAGAATGAATAAAATATAACAAAGTCTTCGTCATTCGCTGCAAAGATGGGAATCGTCTTCTAGATGCACTTTATGATGTCTCAGATTTTGTACATTGTGTCTTTGATGTATTGACATCTTATTTCTTTGTTGCCTGTTTGCAGTAGTAGCATCAGTTTTCAAAATTATCTCATATTTTAAACAATGAGGGCACAAACCATATATGGCACAGTTTGTTAATTGACGTATTTTGCTGTATATCATCAGACACATTACTTCACAATTTACATCCACATATTATAAAGCATAGCAACATATTATAAAGCATAATACGTGTTTCCTTTTAACTGAGATACACAGATTGTATTGTCTCTTGTTCCAATGTTGTTCTATGAGACAGAGCAAAAAATATATGGACAACTAGTGAATGTGGCAGATAGGCAGGTTTTTTTTTGTTTCTAGTCAAGTTTTTGCTTGTAATAGTACTTAGCCAACACATTTTCCTCCATGCATAGAATGAAAGAATATAATTATGGCAAGACCCTGTGAGCTGCAGATCTCATTTTCAATGCTTTTCAGCAGTACCCAACATGGTTTGTGTTGTGAGCTGCAGATTCAGAAAAGGGTTAAGTGGCCTGTTGCCACAGAACTCGCCGTTACATGTGTGATTAAATGGGTGTGCAACAACTGATCTGTTGTAACTGCTGCCTCTGCTGTCTAGTGTTGATTATCTGTGTTGGCACTTCTGATGGTTGCCTAATGCATTTTAAGCATGTGTATACTATCTGATTTGCTGAGTGGTTCCATTGGCACAGGAATGTAGCAACAGTAGATTTGCTGGATGTTGGCACAGGAATGTAGCAACAATGGAATTGCTGGATGTTGGCACAGGAATGTAGCAACAATGGATTTGCTGGATGTTGGCACAGGAATGTAGCAACAGTGGATTTGCTGGATGTTGGCACAGAAATGTAGCAACAATGGATTTGCTGGATGTTGGCACAGGAATGTAGCAACAATGGATTTGCTGGATGTTGGCACAGGAATGTAGCAACAATGGATTTGCTGGATGTTGGCACAGGAATGTAGCAACAGTGGATTTGCTGGATGTTGGCACAGGAATGTAGTAACAATGGATTTGCTGGATGTTGGCACAGGGATGTAGCAACAATGGATTTGCTGGATGTTGGCATAGGAATGTAGCAACAATGGATTTGCTGGATGTTGGCACAGGAATGTAGCAACAATGGATTTGCTGGATGTTGGCACAGGAATGTAGCAACAATGGATTTGCTGGATGTTGGCACAGGAATGTAGCAACAATGGATTTGCTGGATGTTGGCACAGGAATGTAGCAACAATGGATTTGCTGGATGTTGGCACAGGAATGTAGCAACAGTGGATTTGCTGGATGTTGGCACAGGAATGTAGCAACAATGGATTTGCTGGATGTTGGCACAGGAATGTAGCAACAATGGATTTGCTGGATGTTGGCACAGGAATGTAGCAACAATGGATTTGCTGGATGTTGGCACAGGAATGTAGCAACAGTGGATTTGCTGGATGTTGGCACAGGAATGTAGCAACAATGGATTTGCTGGATGTTGGCACAGGAATGTAGCAACAATGGATTTGCTGGATGTTGGCACAGGAATGTAGCAACAATGGATTTGCTGGATGTTGGCACAGGAATGTAGCAACAATGGATTTGCTGGATGTTGAAACTGTGATTACCTGATTACTGTGGCAAAATATGCCAGGCAATAAGTTGTCACCAACTAGAAATATAAGGCCAGTCAGAAGGGTAAATGGAAGCTAATGATAAATCTACAGCAGTGAATCTCGGTTCAGATTGCTGAAGCAGCAGAAGAAGAAGAATTTGTGCAATATATTGTTTGTGTCTTCATTATTTCAATTCACTTCAGGAAGACATTGTTTGAATTACCTCATATGTAGTGCTGGTCATCAGCTTTCAGTGTGGATGTTTCGTCAGCTGATGTTGACGTGCATGTATGTGTGTTGCACATGTGAGAAATTAACCTTGCAGTTAGCAGTTAATGTTGTTTCCAAGTGGTATGTCTGATGTATCTTACCAAAGAAATATAGAGTGGAACAGGTGATGGGGGTATAACACATTGTCCCTGGAAATTATATAGTTGACATGTAATATGGGCTTTACACCTTCACACTGGAATGTGTTATCTCTAATTGAATTATGTAATGATATGTTATATGATGGATATTAGCATCATATGGTTGTAGATATAGTCTGAGTGGGTGTTACATCCTAGCATAAAACAGCATGGTTTCCAAGTGGCATTATATAAATATATATTATACTGTGAATGTTTATATTATATGATAGTATTTTTAGAGTGCTAGATGATACATCCTAGCATACACAGGTATAATTTCAGAGTTAAATGTTCGAAGGTATGCTGTAAAGTATATATTTACATTATTTGATGCTACATTCAGAGTGATGAGCTTTTATTTGAGATGAGCTGCCTGGGATGTGACATAATGACCATTTATTTGTAGCATAATATTTTCTAAGTAAATTAGGAAACATTACATTACATACGTTTATTCCTAGCAAACTATCTTCCAACGGAAGGAAACGTTTACATGGCATAATGAATATTTATTCCAGTAAATCAGTTTCCAAGTAAGGTGAGAGGAACAAAGTAATGGATAGTTATTCCTAATAAATCAGGTTCCAACTGAGGTGAGAGGAATATTGTAATGGATATTTATTCCTAATAAATCAGTTTCCAAGTGAGGTGAGAGGAATAATGTAATGAATATTTATTTGTAATAAATCAGTTTCCAAGTAAGGTGAGAAAAATAATGTAATGGATATTTATTCCTAATAAATCAGGTTCCAAGTGAGGTGAGAGGAATAATGTAATGAATATTTATTTGTAATAAATCAGTTTCCAAGTAAGGTGAGAGGAATAATGTAATGGATATTTATTCCTAATAAATCAGGTTCCAAGTGAGGTGAGAGGAATAATGTAATGGATATTTATTCCTAATAAATCAGGTTCCAAGTGAGGTGAGAGGAATAATGTAATGGATATTTATTCCTAATAAATCAGGTTCCAAGTGAGGTGAGAGGAATAATGAAATGGATATTTATTGAGAGCAAAATAGTTTCCCAATGAGGTGAGTAAATTTGATGTGACATGGTGGATATTGATTTCTAGCGTGACAGTTTTCAAGTGTGGTGAGAACAAGAATACATGGTGGGTCATGTGACCAGAGCATTCACAAATTAAAAGAGGGAGAAAGTCGGTCAGTGAGTTAGTTAATGGGTTTCTTTGTGTTATATTCACTTTTCAAACATTCACATTTTGATGTATGTAATTTTATGTGCTCTTTTTTGGGGGTATAATAACTGTTCTTGTTCTTGTTTGCATTTATTATGCTGTACTTTAGTTGATGTAAATAGCATTTCTAAGGAATCCATTGCTTCAAAGTCCTAAGATGTATTGTGTGCATATAGATAGCTAATTTATTTTATTGAAATAACTAACTTATTTTATGTTTGAATTTGTTTAAAAAAAAAAGAATTTAGTGCTTGTAATTCTCATGGTTGGCGTCTGTGGCTTAGGCGCTACGAACATTTTTCGTAGTGCAGGGTTCAATTCCAGTTGCGGTCTTTGTGCCTTGCGTTGGTTTTGACAGTGGCTTAGAGTTTAGTGAAAATTGTTTCAATGTGCAATCTTCTACGTATACCAGGGTGTGATTCTCAAGGTGGGCAGTTTGGAATTAGATTATTCTTGTGGCCTTTTGAGTTTGACAGTGCACTCATATACTGCGTCAGAAATTCTTGGTGCAAAATGGCAAACAGCCACTGAAATTGCAGAATTTTATTTCACTGCTAGAGAGAGCTTTTACCCAGGATTTTTTTGGTTCCACACCCCCCGCCCCACCCCCTCCCCCCCCCACACACACATACACACTCACACACACCATTTTTTGTCTTCATTATATTCAGATGGAAGATTTTACAGTTGCCTTTTTTTTTGGTACAATCTACAGCCATTTGATGATGAGGTAAAACAAGAATATACAATTTTTGTTCTTTAAATTTGTTTTTCATTGCATTTTGTGCAGAAATACAAAATATTATGAGCTTATGTTAAATAGTTATGAAACTGTGGCATTTTCAGTATACACAAGAAATGTGTGGTATCTGGAAAAGTGCAAGGGTTATTGGGCTTAGTAGTCAGTGGGTTAAAGACAAGTACATTTTGCACAGAAAAATAATAGCCACTGCCACCCATTAAGTGCCGAACAACTATTTCTATCCATGATGCTTGAAAGCAAAAGTGGAAGAAGAAGATGAGGAATGAGTGAAATGTTGGGTTATTCATTACCAAAAATAACATGTATCTTCTATCAAAGTAAGTTATGTGTTCATTTCCATGATGTATTTTATAAACTGAACTTTTTCTGGATGGAGTACTGGTTTTATAAGTAGACCCTTTGTGTGTGTGTTTTTTTGTCTCAATACTTCTGCATATTACCTTGTTTAATATTGTATAATTTTTCTGTTTGGATGAGATAGTTGCACCGTAAATTTACACAGTGTAGTGTCCACCAAGAGGTTTTGAAAGAGGCGGGAGCCCGAAGACAACTTATCACAGACATCAAAAGGAGACAGTCATCTTTTTTCGGCCATGTTATGAGAAGAGGGAAAATAGAACATGTTGTGACCACTGGAAAGATATGTGGAAGGAGAGAGGAAGACAACGAGAGAAGATGCTTGACAGTCTTGTTGCATGGCATGGAGGTGTGTCGGCACACGAACTGATACATGCTGCAGGAGATCGCAGATTATGGAGAGGCATGATCGCCCACGCCAGTCGGCAAGGACCTGATGATGATGATGAGTGTCGACGCTGGCTGAATATGTTTGTTAATTCTTATCAGCTGCCATCAGAACTTTTGAAACTGAAAGAATGATGATTCGTGGGTGTAGGGGCTGCTTAATTCTCTGTCCCCTAACAAAAGCTTTTTTTTTTTTTTTTTGACGTATCCTTTATAGGACGTTAAAGAACCAGCCTCAACATTTTTACTAGGTAGTTTTACATTCAGTAGTTCACCATTGCTTTCTGAACAGTCAGCTCTTGATACCACTCTTAAAAGCAATGCAAGGCAATGCTGCAAAATTGCCTGCAGCTGGGATTAAACCTGTCACCACAGCATTACAGAACGTGTTTGCAAACCTGAGTCACAGATGCCAACTAACATGTGTGTTGTAAAGGCAACTAATTCGGTTTTTGCTAAAATTGGATGTGTTCGTCTGAATAGAGCATATATTGCAGCCTAGCTGTAAACTACAACACAGCCTGCCAGCTGCCTTTTAAGGGTGAACGAAGAAGAACTAGGAAGATGTGAGGTCAGATGGTGAGACTGTATACTGTAATGGTTCTGTGCATGATGATGAGACTGTATACAGTAATGGTTCTGTGCATGTTGGTGAGAAATCTTCAGTTAGGGTTTCTTATAGATATCCTTATTTCTTTATTTCATTAGTTTCCTATTTCAGTGCTTCTTTGGTGATTCTCTGTTGGCTTCTCTTCAGGATGTGCCTAACACAACACTATCTTCTTTGTCTTATAACTGTTGATACTAGCAGGTTGCCCAGAGATTTCTCTGATTTTCTCTCTTTCTTAAATTCATCCCATAGAATTTCTACATCCCAGGTGGACTTAATGTTGAAAGTGCAGTGGCAGAGCATAGTTGAGATTACTGGTGCACAACCTCATGTATGAGGATTGAGGTGCAGTCAATCATGGCAACTTTGTGACAGATAACAAGTAAGACAGTCAACAAAGGAATCATTTAAGTTGGAATTAAATGTATGTTGGCGATTAAGAATAAATGAGAGCAAGAGAAGAATACAACTTGTTTACAACTAGATCTGATAATCAGTATCAACCCCTCAACTTCATGAGTTGGAGAATTTGTGAGTTTGATAAAATAGGATGTTGATTCTTAAAAAACTTGTTTGAGTTTAAACAAAAATAATATAGGTTCTTAGGTAGAATTTAAGAAATTCAGATTTGAGAACAATAACTTACAGGGCCTACATTAAAAGAGGAGAATGATGTAAAGCACAAGGTAGATGAAGAACAAGATGGAAGGATAACATAAGAGAAACTCTACAATAGCACAAGATGCTTTACTTGTGACGACCAGAAGAGTAAGAAGCAAAACCTTATGAGAACTATTGCTGTAATAAATGAACACAGATGTTAAAACTCAAGTTGATCTTTGAGGTTTTAGATTTGCAAATTATTACCAGCATTCCTCATGGACATCTACAAAATCAGAAATGCTCTAGTTTTCTTCTATCATCATCATCTAGTAGATCTTTTGCAGAACATCGCTGTCGTCACAGTCTGCCTGAGGAAAACTCGGCCTCTCGCCAGCTCTCCTGCCTCACACACTTTTATATCCTAAGAGTCACTTGTATCCTGTACCGAACTTCATGTTGGCTACCTCTCTTCCTTTTTCCTGGTACCGTGCTATTTTTATTTTCTAAACCAGTCCAGCTTCCAAGACAAGATGCTGTTTATTAGCCAATTTCCCTTGATGTTCAAATCTTTTATAATGTAAGTATTTCTTTTCTTCTTTGTCCTGGTATTCTGAGAATCTTTCTATAGCATTTCTGCTAAAAAAGTAAATCCTAACCTTTGTCAGTAACTAAAGTAGTTTGGCATGTCATTATGAGATATGATGACAAGTTGTCATTCTCATAACCTGTCTTTTATAAAGAATCCTCCATGATTAGTTTCTGAGATTATCTTTTGCTAGCACCAGTATCTGACATGAAGACAAATCTTTTCTGTAAGGCTCAAATTGTGAGTTTAGTTTTGTGTAAACTTATGCACACACTAATACATTTTTAAGTCTATGAAAAGCATTTTGACATGACATTTTATTTACTTATTGTATATGTTTGCTTTTTTATATGGTTTTTGTTTCTTTTTTGTTTCTTGTTTTGTTATATTTGATGTCAAGTTTAAATGTGATTTTTAAAAAAAAGACGGGAAAAAAATTTAGTTCTTAAATAAAACAGTGAAACCATATATTATTTTTGTGCTTCTTGTTTTTACCTTTTAATTGCATTTATTTTTCTTTTGTAACTTGTCCATAAAAATGCATAGTGCAGTGCACAACATGCCGATACAGCTGAAAAAGCAAGCACATGTGAAATCTGCAACTCACATTATTGCAACAAACACTTAGCTCAGTAGCTGAGCAAAAGTCATGGATTATTAGTTCAGAAATGGCGAAAGCATTCAACAAACCATGGCCAAAACCAACTATAATTGAGAAGCTTTAAGTAACCACCATATTGGATTGGGAGTGCTATGTAGTGTAGTTGTTTTTTATCCAGCACAAATAATGAAGCCCACTTAGTATCTCCCCAAGAACTAGTAATCAGACATCTGGCAGAAAGCAATGAAATCCACTGACTCCACTCCATGCCAACTGCGGGAATGTAAACACACCATGCAGACCACAACAGCAGCCTTCAAAGCAGTTGCCCAGCAAGCCAAGGACACAACCTGGGAAATATTTTGTCATGATGTTTGCAAGGAAAGATATCTTGCAAAATTCTGGCTATGGTAGGTGCTCCCAGACGCCGAGGCATCAGAGACTTCTGTAATGAAGACCAGACATGGAACAGGTCTGATGAAGAGAACGGAAGCAAATTTGCACTCAAGACACTGCCACCCGTCAGACGACCATGGATATGGTCGTTGCAACGTGTGCCGGTAGAGGCATTAAAGATGATCAGCTTCTTACGGTGGATGAAATTAAGAACATCATCAAAACATAAAAGAAGTCTGCCCCTGACCCTGATGACATTCATTATGAAGATATTGTCAAGCTGCCCACAACTTCAATGGAGGTCCTATGTAAAGCCTACAATGACAGCATCTGTAATGGTACCATCTCAGAAAGAAGGCTGCATAGCTATTTGATTTCGCTGGAAAAACCGGGAAAAGACGCCACACAAATAAATAGCTATAGAATCATTACGATGCAGAACACATTAGCCAAAACATTGGAAAAGATAATAGCGAGAAGACTGGCAAGTCATGTTGAAATACATCAGCTGCTTCCCTCCACACTTGGAGGATACAGACAAAATATAGAGACATGGTGTAATGCTGCCGTCTTTGCACATGATACATTTGAAGGTTTTTAATCTAGATTTGAAACATGTGCAGTCGCCATAGATCTGGTGGATGCACACAACAAAGATCCCTTCCACCAACTTATGTGTCAGTTAATTGAACTCAACACCCCGCCCGCCCTCCCCCATATCATTCGATGGATATATGTCGCACTTTTCCAGAGAAAGGTCGTGCTTCGATGTGGTAGTTGGTCCTCTGAGCCGATAACAATACACCCTGGTTTGCCACAGGGTTCTTCTATCCTCTTCAACATTTACACAGTCAAGATCACAGGAAAACAACTGAGTGGCTGAGGAAGAACTCTGTCATATGCGGATAATATCCTCGTGTACCGACAGGGCAGGAACAGAGATGACATTGTTTAGGATCTACAAAAGAGTAAGAAGAAACTCCACAGGGAAGCGTGTACAGCAGGAGTCTACCAATCATCAGTAGAAGTAACCTCTCGTCGACAAATGTTTCGGCCCATGAGCTCCTATACATTTTCAGAGAGTGGGCCCACCTGAGTTCAAGAGGCTCAGGGTTGGTTTCTCCTGCTGCACGTATAACCGGATGTTGATCGGACAGGGACAAGATGATTTGTGATTTTGCAGAAGGTACTGTGAGATAAGAAGTCTTTGCAGTAGCATAATTAAAGCAGTCTGCATACATGGACGACCGAGTGGCAAGCTCACGTTTGGTTTACCGGACACATGGTGGACTTTTGTTGGCAGGTGGCAGAGGGACACTGGCAGACAATTCGGACACGATGGACTTTGAGGGATAAGAAACTCTTTTTCACTAGATACCCACACCAGCTCACCGAGGCCCGTCCCCCACGACATTCCGTTATGTCCAGAGCTAGCTCGAGGCCCTCTCAGAAATCTCGCCCAGTTGTTTAAGTGTCCGTTTGCGTTCATTACCTCGTTAGCCTAGTTCTTTATTCACATTGTAGAGTGAAGTGGAAAAGAGACCTCTTGCGCCTACTTCGACGGCGAAGATTCTTACTGTGTACGCTTCGTCTCTCCTCACACCGGCTGCTAAGTCACTGTATTTCTCGAGCTTATACATATGGCTTTCTTCCATTCGCGACTCAAACGGCACGTTCAGCTCAATCAGGATGAGCTGACGTTTCTCTACAGAGTGGAGAACTATGTTAGGTCGCAGGCCGGTCTTCCGGATTAACTCAGGGTACTTTTCATTGCCAGGCAGGTCAACCGCCATTAACCAGTCCCTCGCACAGTCTAGCATAGATGGAGCGTATGCGACTTTGTTGAATTTATCTTTGTGAATCTGCCCAGCCTTAAGGAAGCGTGGAATCAGTCCCTCGCACAGTCTAGCATAGATGGAGCGTATGGGACTTTGTTGAATTTACCTTTGTGAATCTGCCCAGCCTTAAGGAAGCGTATGGGGACGGCGGTAGGACTGGCCCTCGCATTGGCCCTCATCCTAGCTTGGTCCACAATGGCTGCTAACTCTTTAAGCACCTTGTCATGGCGCCAAGTATATCTGCAAAACAAATTAGATCGCATATCATTCTGGTGCAACACCTCTTTGGCAATAATTAATCTATCAAAAGCGACAGTCACCTGGTTCTCATTAAATAATCACCTTTCTAAAACACCAATGCCGATAGTAAAGCTCTGTGGCGCTGACGTGGAAAGATCTGATTCCATGAAATACCTGGGTATAACATTTGACAGATGTTTAGCATTTAAAAAACACTTAGACCACATTAAAACCAAAGCCAAGAAAGGTCTCTCCGCAATAAAAGTTATGGGAGCTGCAAACTTCGAGCAACGGCTACTTGCAATTTTGTATCGTGCATTAGTTCTCTCCACCATTGAATATGCCTCGGTCATCATGACACTCAGCACCACACAGATGAACAGACAGGAAAAATTTGAAAATGAGGCAATGCGCATTATTCTTGGATGCAATAGAGACACCTCCTGTAAATCGATGTGATACCTCTTGTATTTCCCCACAATGGAAAACAGGACCAAGCTATCCAGGGCTGTTGCTTTTATCCAAGTGAAATCAGACCATCGACACCCACTTTATGTGGAATTATTCAAGAAAAAAAAAAAAAAGTAGACTCAAACCAGGCAAATCCTGGATGTATCGGGCTGAGGATGCCAGCTAACATGTTTGCCGCCTTACTGACAATAATTTTTGAAATGAATGGATAATTATGCTTCCCTCTCCAAACATTAATATTACAGTCCATATCGCACTTGATGGAAGCTGTAGAGAGCAGATTCCTGGCATTGTTGACACTTTAGTCAAAACACTGATTGACGAAAACACAGATGAAGGTGATGCTGTAGTTCACACAGATAAGTGCTATGGCTGGCCCAGTACTGGACAGAAGTGATGTTATCAATGCCATGCGCTGCACTTACCGTACCGAGGAGCGCGCCAAAGGACCTGACTCCATATCCCTGTCTAGACTGATGGACATGGGGGTGCAGCCTGGAGCTGCAAGAAATGAACATTTCACTAAGAGGACAAGACGTTTCATTAACCAACACAGAACAAGCGTCATCGGTCGTTTTACACTTGTGGAGCTTTTGAGGAGGAGATCTGAGCACCTATGGATCTGACCGGAGTGCTGTGATGATAATCCTTTCTAATCACTAATCACCAGTTTTCAGTGATCAAGGAATAATTGTATAAAGATGGCTGATAAGTCCAGTTTAAGTCCAGTAAGTTCATGGTTATTGCGAAGAAATGTAAGTGACAGTAGATGTGTGATTGGACACACGGTCTTTTCCAAGCCTGCTACTCTTTGCCTGCCAGTGCAACATCTGCAGCCTGGCAGGTTTTGGCACCATGCCTGAGGACTGTATGCTGTCTAGACTGGTCTTATGCAATAGCCTTGCATGTCTCTGTGTAAATTCTAACAGATTTTGGAGCAGTTTTAAGAATGCCTTTACGGTGGGTTTTTTCTTCTATCCACATGGGGATCTTTTCATATGCTGTAGTTAGTACTGTAGTACTTACTGCACTCAGGTGAAGGCTTCTCTGTTGTACACGTTGAAGAGTTAAAACATTACAGTGCACAACGCTGATGTTTCATGACAAGTCAAGGGTCTACAAGATCATCATCATGTAATGTGATGATAACTGTGAGCTATCATGTTTTGCCATCTCACACGATCACCAGAATCACGGATCATGCTGGTATTCTTGTCTTTTCCTATCTATATGGCCAAGCCATCCAGATATTTATCTCTTTGCCTTCCCTTTGTTCTTTTTCCATCAATCGTGCCACTCGTTACCGAGTTCAGGAGTCAAATTCAATCCCATAACATATCTGGGGGGAAAACAACAACACATTGACTGTCCACAACTGATTTCTCTAAACAGTTTACAGTTTTCATCTGTCGAAAAAAATAAAAGTTAAAAAATATTGGAGTCATATGCTAGATTCATAATTCTCTTGACCGAAAATCACTGGCTATTATTATCACCTTGAGCACCTATAGACGTGTCCAGAGTGCCGTGAAGATAACCCAAATCGAAACTCATAATAACTGGTTATCTTTACTTCTAAAAATGCTCTGGTATCTTGTTAATGCTGCTATATCAAAACTGGGTTATGTGGAAAGATACATTCATTCTTTGGAGGAGGATTTGAACCCAAGAACAGATAGAGGGGCAGTGGTATTTTATTTGCTACAATATTGCACTAGTACAACACTACTGTGACTTTGGACTGGCAGGTAAGCTCACTTGTACCATTATGTTTAAGAGGTGCTTGCCTTAGTACTATAGTACCTTGACATGAGAGACTGGCAGGTGAGTGCACTAGTACTATATTACCTTGACATGAGAGGCTGGCAGGTAAGTGCTCTAGTACTATACCATCTTGACATCAGTGTCTGGCAGGTGAGTGCACTAGTATTATACCATCTTGACATGAGAGACTGACAGGTGAGTGCACTAGTACTATACCATCTTGACATGAGTGTCTGGCAGGTGAGTGCACTAGTACTATACCTCTTGACATGAGAGGCTGGCAGGTGAGTGCGCTAGTACTATACCACATTGACATGAGAGACTGGCAGGTGAGTGCACTAGTACTATATTACCTTGATATGAGTGGCTGGCATTCGAGTGCACTAGTACTATACTACCTTGACATGAGTGGCTGGCAGGTGAGTGCACTAGTACTATACACTACCTTGACATGAGAGGCTGGCAGGTGAGTGCTCTAGTACTATATTACCTTGACATGAGTGGCTAGCAGGTGAGTGCAATAGTACTATACCATCTTGACATGAGAGGCTGGCAGGTGAGTGCAATAGTACTATACCATCTTGACATGAGTGGCTAGCAGGTGAGTGCAATAGTACTATACCATCTTGACATGAGTGGCTAGCAGGTGAGTGCAATAGTACTATACCACCTTGACATGAGAGGCGAGAAAATAAGTGCATTAGTACTATACTACCATGACATGAGTGGCTGGAGAGGCTGGCAGGTGAGTGCCCTAGTACTATACCATCTTGACATGAGAGGCTAGCAGATAAGTGCACTAGTACTATCCCACCATGACATAAGAGGCTGGCAGATAAGTGCACTAGTACTATACCCGCATGACATGAGTGGCTAGCAGATAAGTACACTAGTACTATACTACCTTGACATGAGAGGCTGGCAGGTGAGTTCAGTAGTAATTTACTACCTCAACATGAAATATTGGCACGTGAGTGCACTAGTAATTTACTGCCTCAGCATGAGAGACTGACTGGCAAGTGAGTGCACAAGTACTTTACAACCTTGATATGAGAGACTGGCAGATAAGTGTACTAGTGCTATGCTACCATGACATGAGAGGCTCGCAAGTGAGTGCGCTAGTAATTCACTGCCTCAGCATGAGAGACTGGCGGATAAGTGCACCAGTACTATGCTACCATGACATAAAAGGGCTGGCAGGAGAGTGCAGCAGTAAATTATTGCCCTAGCATGGGAGACTGGCCAGTGAGTGCATTAGTAATTTACTGCCTCAGCATGAGAGACTGGCAGGTGAGTGCAGTATTACGACCCAGCATGGTACCTCTCGGCCAGACGTCCTCACCACTGTGGCAGGTGCCCCCAAGTAGACTGCCTAAACATGAAATCCAGTCACTAACAAATTACTCAACACGACGTGCCTACAATGTAAAAACGGGCAAGACTAAGGAGTGCAAAAGTAAATGTGCCTCAACATGAAAGGCTATGTCAAGTGAGTGCACAAGGAACTCCAATCAGACACAGGAAACAGGAGTGTTTTGAACGTGGCTCTCGTTCGTCCTAGAGGCCTAACCTTCCCGTGTTCAAACTTTCCATTAACCTGTCCTAAGGGATGAGGTGACACGAGCTCTGACTTCACAGGGGATTATGAAGCACTTGGGTACCTCTCGGCCAGTCCTCAATGTTTGCCCCCAGGGACTGGATTAATGTAAATCCAGTCCGAACAAATAAATCAACAGTGAATACGACAAGACTACGTTCTATAAATGCCGCAAGAACTCCAATTAGACAAAAACTCTCCCTACTTGACTCGAGAATCAATGTAACCCTGACCAAAGAAAAATAACTTGACGAATTACTGAAAGAATACTGAACTTTCAAGACAAAGTAGTGCGAGTGTCTTCCTCCTACTCTACGTTTCTGTCCAGTAATCATCATGTCTGAGGAATCGGATGGATTGGAAAAGGTCCCCTTTAGATTTAATCCGTCATACGGGTCACTCTGACTTATCTGTTTGGATCTTATATCTCCTCTGGATGCTGGGAGCGAAGTTTCCGACCACCGTACTTTACGATAGGACTTCTCAGAAACGAGGCTGCTTCTCTAGAATGCAAGGAATAGATCTTCACGTCGCCAGACTTCCCAACATTATTTCACCAGCAGGAACAGTTTTCTGGCGTTGATCGAGAGAACAATCACCTTGAGCTCGGAAGACGACGACCTCAAGTATCGTCCACACGTTCAGGACCACAATTCACCACATGTAAATTGCTTAATGTTGCTAGTGGCAGAAGAAAGGAACCAGTCTACAAGGACACTGACACTTGTTGGATCTTCATAACCCCTTGTAAATAAAAAAAGAGAACAAGGAATCTTGTCTGTATAACGGTCAATTTGGCGAGACACAAGGAAAAACGCCTGCCTCCAAGACCGGACTGTTAGAGAGTGACGCACACAAACACGTCCCCTAACAACAGCAGTTAGCGTACGAATTGCGCTCACTAATGCAGTGCAGTGGTCAGAAAATTTATTTAGAATAGGCGCAGAAAATGTGTCCTAACATTCAATTCGGACACTCAAAAGCCTAAAAGAGTCATTATTCAAAGGGTTTTATATGGATTTTTTTACACCCTATCAGGACTCCCCCAAAAAACACGAACTATCTAACTATGCTTGGCCCTATTCTATTACATAGTTACGATGACGAGTTTGGGGTGGTCCAGCT
>CAJHNH020000413.1:115000-216696 GCA_905116865.2 Candidula unifasciata | reverse complement strand
GCCAGCATTTTTCACAATGTGGCAGAGATGAAACAAACAGCTCACAGTATTTTATCTTACCTTGATACATTACCTTTTCAGGGACTCTTGTGTCTCCACATCTGACCTTGAGTACAGTGGTCAGCTTGCCCTCAGTGGTGCTCAGCCTGGACACCTCCCTAAACTCTACACTCGGGTTCTCCTTCTTCAGTTCCTCAGCGGTCCTCTCCTCATCCTCAGCCAGAGGCACTCCTTTCACCACCACTGTCACCTCCGGTCGGTTGATGTCCACAAAGATCCTAATATCATGGGGGAGGTCCAAAGCAGTCCCTTCTTTGGTCTCCTTAATCTTCCTGATCATCTCCTCTGTATCCTTGGTCCTGTTCAGGGTGGCCAGGATAGTTCCTCGAGCGTTCTTGGTGCATGCAGCCACCGTCCTCTTCCCTAGTTTGGCCTCCAGGATGTCCTTAGCCTTGTCCTTGGTGAGGGATGTCAGCAACACCTGTCTTCCGCCAATCTGGTTGATCGCAATGTTAAGGTCCTCCTCCTCAACTGTTGTTCTCTGCTGCTCCATTGTCATCTCTTGTTGCTTGGGAGGTGTCCTCCTAGTCCTTCTCCTCATTGGCACAATCTCCTGCACCACCTCTGCGAATGTTCTCCCTGCTGTCTGGCTCCTAGTGAGAGGCATTGTTATTATCGAAATGATGGTTAATAATAAAAATAGGAGGTGACTTACCTAAGTCCTCTCCCAATGAAACAGAAGTACAATAACTATCTAGTATTATAAAGTAAACAAACAATTAATGCTATTAAATAATACAAATCAACGAAAAAGTCACTTTTTACTATCGAGAGGATGAAATGAGGAAAAACAGCCAAAATGTTGTAAATAAATAAACATGGAGCGGATGTCCTAGAAAGGTGTTAATTAGTCATCTATGCATTATCAAATTAAGTAGTATCTCCAAGCGAACATTCTGTCTTTATCTGCTATTTGTTATTCTTCACTTACTCGTCTGCCGCTTTCGGTGTCAAGACAGATACACGATTCAGGATTTTGCTCTTCTGGTCGCCACAAATACTTGATACTGTTGAAGAGGTCCAACGATGCTTTCGTTCCATATTTTTTGGGGTTCACTTTAAGGCTCTACATTATCTCCCCTTTTGGTATATTCATTGTATGGTCTAATAATGTAGATTGTAGATCATTTCTAGTAGGACATAGATCTGAGATTCAATCAATCAGGTGCCGTCTCCACAATGATGGTTGGCTGCAATGGATCTCCAACAAGCCCTGTCTTTTGCCCTTGATGTACACTCACTCATACTGCTGTTCGTCCATCTCTTGATGTTATTCTCCCACTTGTTATGCTGTCTGCCTTTTGCACGCCTACTTTGAATCTGAGATTGGCAGCTATCAGCAGACCATGTTGACTACATGCATATTCCAGTAGGACATAGATTACAGATGGACATATATCAACAGACCATGTTGACTAGATTTTATAGGAAGTACGATCCAGAGTAAAATGAGTAACCCTACCGGGTAATGCCCTAGGAAGTACAATTCTGACTAACATGAGTACCAGATAATGTTCTAAGAAGTACGATCTATAGTAAAATGAGTACCATGTAATGTTCTAAGAAGTACGATCTATAGTAAAATGAGTACCAGATAATGTTCTAAGAAGTACGATCTATAGTATAATGAGTACCAGGTAATGTTCTAAGAAATACGATCTATAGTAAAATGAGTACCAGGTAATGTTCCAAGAAGTACGATCTATAGTAAAATGAGTACCAGGTAATGTTCTAAGAAGTACGATCTATAGTAAAATGAGTACCAGGTAATGTTCTAAGAAGTACGATCTATAGTATAATGAGTACCAGGTAATGTTCTAAGAAGTACGATCTATAGTATAATGAGTACCAGGTAATGTTCTAAGAAGTACGATCTATAGTATAATGAGTACCAGGTAATGTTCTAAGAAATACGATCTATAGTAAAATGAGTACCAGGTAATGTTCTAAGAAGTACGATCTATAGTAACATGAGTACCAGGTAATGTTCTAAGAAGTACGATCTATAGTACAATGAGTACCAGGTAATGTTCTAAGAAGTACGATCCATAGTAAAATGAGTACCATGTAATGTTCTAAGAAGTACGATCTAAAGTAAAATGAGTACCAGATAGTGTTCTAAGAAGTACGATCTATAGTATAATGAGTACCAGGTAATGTTCTAAGAAGTACGATCTATAGTATAATGAGTACCAGGTAATGTTCTAAGAAGTACGATCTATAGTATAATGAGTACCAGATAATGTTCTAAGAAGTACGATCTATAGTATAATGAGTACCAGATAATGTTCTAAGAAGTACGATCTATAGTAAAATGTGTACCAGGTAATGTTCTAAGAAATACGATCTATAGTATAATGAGTACTATGTAATGTTCTAAGAAGTACGATCTATAGTATAATGAGTACCAGATAATGTTATAGGAAGTACGATCTATAGTATAATGAGTACCAGGTAATGTCCTGGGAAGTAAAGGCGACTGACGTAACATTGACTACATCATCCACCGAGTGTCGCCCCCCCCTCCCCCTCACCTCCCCAGTGAGACATAGCATCAAATGCTCAGAGTCACTAGGGTTAAAATGCTTCATTTATGTTTTATAATATAGAAAGAACGTCAGAAAAAAAAAATTTGTCAAAATCATTGTTCAAGCTGGGATTAACCGATACGAAGACAGAACATTAAAGAGACTCTAGGCAGCAAATCCGTGGATGCAAATACTAATACTTTATAGCACATTGCCAGGCTTGCACCAAATGCCTTTTGCAAAACCTGATGCGGAAAGGCAAAACAAGAACAGTGAAGAGAAAGTATGAAAGATGAAGTGGAAGAAGAGTATTGGTTTATACTAATAAAAGACAAAGGAAAGATATACAAATGGAAGTATATTGTTCTTGCACCAAGATAACATTATTTAGATTCGGCACGATTCATTTCTGGTAATCTTACAGCTTTCTTTGTTGCTTGTTGTATCTTCTACAATCTGCAAATTTCTTCCTATTTTAAAGGCTTACCGTTAAATATATATATAGGGGTACAATATTGTGACTTTGGTGGAAATCGTAGTTTAGAAGGCCATACGTAATACATCTTAATAACTTCCTCAATTTGTCTTAGTTCACTGTTGTTCAATACAAGAGACACATTGCGCCCAAGACGTGCCCAAAGAGACTCGATGTAGGCGGAGCAAAAATAGTTTGACCAGACTCACCTAAAGGTATCTTTGTGAGACAGGTCTGTATTCGTCTCAAACTATAGTTGTTGAATGCGGACAGTGTTAGCACTGATGTTTTAAGACGACTGGTTTGTATTCCGTTTTGGTCACCAGAAGAGCCCTTTTTTAAAGGAAAAAAAGGTGCCGGTACTCTTGACAAAGTGTCTTTTACAGTAGCACCGAAGAAAAAAAATTTTGACTTAAAAGATGACACTACTGCATGCCGTTTCTACCGAGAAAACACACACACACACACCCAACTTTAGTAAAGTCGGCTATTGACCACTGCATTCATGCGTGGAACTGATCCGTAGGATAAGGGGTCGAAATCTGCAAAGATGCATCAACGCCTACGCCATTAGGCAGGGTACGTGATGATGATGAACTGGCACTCATTGGGTGATGTCAGCATCACGCCGACTGCCTCTACTTCTCTGGACGTTACATGACAACCGTTTATGACAAGGTCGACTTGGAAGCCAAGAAAAAAATAATTCATATTTGAAGCCCAAACTTCGAGGCAATGTGCTGTTCTTTTTCCTTTTCAGCATTCCGAGCCCTTGAGGTTCAATGCTGCAGATATTACCTCCCACCACTCATCTCTCTGGTTGACCTTCTCTTTTTAGCTGGTAACACCAAGTGTTTGCAGGTCTCTCTGGACATGATATCTGCATCGTCTTCTTTGTCTGCCTCGTGGTCTACGACCATTCAGCTGCCTTGTGCGTATGTTTTTAACCTCTCTTGTCATCTAAAATTATCTTAGTATACCCCAGCCATTTCAACCTATTAGCTCTCATGATGCCAGTTGATCAATGATGATTTAAACATATTATTTCGTTGTTGCTTCTCACTCTCCATTCCCCGATTTTTACATCTTTGTTATGTCCAAAGAATTGTAATACTCTGTTTTCGAAAACATGTGCCATTCCATTTGTCATTAAAACGTCTGATGATGATGACGTTCAACAAGACCAGGACATCACACAGAGCGATAAACACCCGGTGGCACAAACTGCCACCATTCGGACGACGATCACCGAAGGATAGGTCCCAGAAACCCCGTTAAAACCATAGGTCGGGTTATATTAGGGCACCTGCTACAGGAACAGATAGCATATACACCTTACGTCATTTGCTGAGGGAAACGGAGCATCCATGGGTATCCCCAGTGTGCTATGATGTATCGATTCTTAAATCAGCAAACCTGGCAACAGTTAGGGTAGGGCTTTAGAGCAACAACATAATCGTTTATATTGTTTGTTTGACAGTACAGGGGTCACTACTCTGTGATTGCCAACAAAGGAGGAGAGCTCGTTTGTGTAGTTGGGCTGGCCTGGACTGCCAGGGTAAACTGTAAGATGTCTGCTGAATAATGAGCTCCAACTTCTACTGACCATCTCCTTTAAACAGTATTTCAAATACAACACGGGTTTGTGTAGACGGATCATTTCAGTTCCACTAAAGTGGAACAACCTTTTCTCTAAAGTGTGCGCGTATTCCATTTCGGTATTCTGAATTCATAATTTTTTCATAATTTTATAGTAAGGAATCATCATTCATGAATGAATCATAGTCATAGATAAATGATTTGATTAGATGTGGATTAGTTAGTAAGATTACTAGGAAAATGTATTTATAATTTTGGATTAAGATACTAAAATTATTTAGCATTATTTGTTTTGGAGGTTTTGTGATTGATCTTCCCCTAATGTATTGTTAACTTTTAAATCTTCTGTAGTATTGATATTATTAGTGATGTTCATAAGGGGCTTTCCTCCGAATAACGGTCCCAGGCTCTCCTTTAAACTACAGCCGGTTAGACGGCCGGTTAGTCGTTCAGTCCCTTGGCTGCAGTGCAATAACGGAGTGGAAAAAAGGGAGCGAAACAAATGACATAATTACTGTGTGTTGGCGATAGACAGCGTGCAGTGCCCTGCTGTCATCATACGGTTTGGGTTAGGGTTACGGTTAGGGTTTGGTTGAGGGTTAGGGGTATGGTGAGGGTTAGGTTAGGGGTAGGGTTAGGGTAACACATGTAACGTCGAGTACTTACCCATAATGACGGCCGCTATATTTGATAATTTTGATACAGGAGTTGCAAATAGCAGCCAAAAATGTGCTGCTTGTGGCAGTGGCGCCATTGGAATTCTGCTAAATATGAAGGCAATAGCGCGACGGCACTTTGTTTTGTGATTCGTGTCTTCTCCACTCCGTAATTGCACTGTAGCCAGGGGACTGAACTCCGACTAACCGGTCGTCTAACCAGCTGTAGTTTAAAGGAGAACCACGGTCCCAAATTATCAAGGCTGAAAATATACCCTAACAGGGCCTCAGTCATGTAAATTGCAGACCTCTTCTGTCGACTACACAGCATACTGCCGGAAGTATCTCTTGCGCTTCTACGTGCAGCGCGAAGTGGGACTAAACTAGATGGCTGGGACTCACAAGCAGCAGTTACCGCATCTCCTGCAGCTTATTTTATTTGATCATGAGTTCCAGCCATCTAGTTTAGCCCCACTCCGCTCGTAGCAGCGCAGGAGATAATTTTGGCAGTTTGCTGTTTAGTCGCCGGAAGAGGTCCGCAATTTACATGTGACTGAGGCCCTGTTAGGGTATATTTTTGGCCTCAATAATTTGTGGCTGTTATTCGGAGGAAAGCCTCATATTGTTATCATGACTGTATACGTTGATTATTATTATTACAGCTTGGCTGTTATATGTACACCTCTGGGCTGTAAACATCTGCTTTCAGCAAATCTTCATTTAGTTACCATTTATGTTTCGCTTGTTAAGGAGCAGGGGTCTATTTTCTCCCCCCCCCCCCCCCCCCCCCACTCCCGACTCTGTAACCCTCACAAGGAATTAAGCATTTAACTCTTTCAGGACCACATTTTTTTTTTAGTTTGGACAGCATACATTTTGAGTTTAATTTTTTTTTTAACTGCAACAGAATAAAGCTAAAACTAGTAAAACTTTCCTGAAGAAAAAAAGTATTGGCTGTATTGGGACATATAATATATCAAATTAAAGTTAATGAGTGCAGAATAAATGTAAACTTTTTAAATGTCAGTATTAGAGCAAGAATTATTAAAATCACACAACATTCAAGGATGTTAGACACATAAGAAGATCATCTGCATAAAAAATGTTGTGCTTACCTTTTTACTTGTTCAACAATAGTGCTATCCTAATTCTAAGAATTCACTTGCCTTCTCTGTTCAGTTATGTATCAGCTTGTCTTTATTTGAAACAGTCAATTTAAATACTTTGGATGTTATGATCTTTTTTAATGACATGTCCAATTTCACAACAGCCGAAAATCTGGAAAACAGCTAATCAAAACACATGATCAGATTGACACATTGTGTTTAAATGTTCATATCCTTACTAAAGTATCACCATTAAATTTGTCACTGCATATCAGTCATAATATCACCATCTGACAGAGACTCATCAACGACAGAGCAGTATGAACAGTTCTGGACTTTTCCCCTTATAATTTGGAATAGAAAAATCACGTAAAAATTGTGTCACAACTAAATAATTTTGTTAGTCAAAAAGTGACGTTAACTTTTTGAGTCCCAGGGGTTTAAGCATCAGAGGCCCAAGGGGTGGTAATGCAATTTTTTTTATTTCACAAGTCTAAGACATTAAAACAGACCATACTAATTTAGTTGCTGCGCAACATATACATATTATACATCAAAGTGACCAGGGATTGTTGAGGAATAATTTTAGTATAGAGCTACAACAAATAATTGCGTAAGTAATTAAAAATTGGTGAATAAACAGATGGTGTGTTTACAAAAATTAGTAAAATAAAAAAATAAACAATTTCCACTTACCACCATGGCACTCAAGAAAAACTGGTTAAATTGTATCCAAAATGAATCACAAATAAATATGAACCACTTAGTAATGTGTAAGTAAAATATAAACTCAATCTATACATTAGATTTTGTTCCAGAGAACCTTTTGAAGCATTATAACAGAGCACTATTATTTGGTAAAGAAAACTGACTCCCAAAACAATTAGTATTTTCACGCAAAACGAAGTCTATCTAACACTCAATTTGCCTGTAATTTTGTAGCTATGTTCCTAAATAATAAGAGGAATAGCACTAGAACTAACTGACACTGAAGAAAATAGTCTTTTCAATAAAGTCTGTTCTATTTGTGTCAGCTGACTTTGATATCGTTGTACCCCTCGCATGAGGTACACATTAGACATATCCCTCATCAAAGTTAGACTTTATAAATAATTGAAACGCGCCTAATTCGCAACGTTATCTGTCTACCTTCGGATAAATCTAAAAACAAACAAGCTTACTTTATTTAAATTTTAGGCTTCTAAGGTCGTAAATCACTTTGGAATGTACGTAGAATAGTTCTTGGCGGCAATATTCTTTTCAAACAAACAGTAACTCGGAAATCTCACATATATACTATATATACTTTCAACCCACATTTCTAAATGAACACGCTTGATATCAGACACAAAGAACTCAGAAGGAAGTTGAAATTGGGGGGTCTGCATTTTACAACCGGCCAGTGGTAGATTAAAAACCTTCACTTGTCATGCGTTGTTTGGGCTGCTAGGTTGAAACAAATTAGCGCGTGATGCGTTCCCTGGGACTCAAAGAGTTAAATCCACGCGGAACTTCACAAATGAAAAGACTTAGTTTTTCAAAACATTTTCATAAAAATTAGTTTTTCCACGCAAACAAAACAAAATTATGGTGTCTCTATGATTTGCCAGTATACTGGTTGATAGTCAGGATAAATTTAGAAGCCAGTTTGACTGGCGATTAATCATCAAAGAGTTAAATAATTTAGTTATAAGAAAAAAGATAACTTTTGTATGAATGATTTCTCTTATATGAATACTAATTGATGATACTTCTTAGGGAAAGCATTGGACGCTTTCAGTACTGCCAGAACAATCAGTTTGTGGAAGTTTTTTGGACCTCTCTGTGGTCCAGTTTTACTTTGAAATGAAAGCAGCCACCATCTTGTGAATATTGCTAGCAGGTATTTACATAATCTCATTTTTTCACACTGTTCTTTATTTTAATCCTTAGCTGTTTCCTTTAAATTGCACCAGCTTTAACTCTTTCATTATAAAGCACAAATATTAGCTCTTTCATTATATAGCACATATATATGCCATTTCATTATTTAGCATCAGTTTTAGCTTCTTCATTACATGGCATAAGTTTTTTAAAACTACTTTCACCAGTTTTAACTCTGTTGTTACATGTCCACAGTTTTGAAAACTTTTTTATGTGGCATCAGTTTTCACTCTTTCATGACAAGGTAGCAGGCGCCCCCCCCCCCCCCTCTTTCTGACCCCACCCCTAACTCCTTTTTATGACACCCATTTTAGCTCCTTCCTTACAAGGCACCAGTTTTGGCCTTTTTTAATAATAATGGCCCATTTTTAATACTATCTTGTGCAACACGATTTTAGCTCTTTTTTTTCACATGGCACCAGGTTTAGTTCTTTTATTAAAAGGCACCAATGTTTATTCTTTTATTACATTTCAAATCGAAATGCAAAACAAATAATTTTCTGAGAATTGTTGTTAGAATTGGCAGAGAGGTCAAGAACTAACAACCCTACCTCATAAATAATGGACTAGAACATAAGAAGGCAAATCACTTTACAAGGCAACACTGTTACCTTGTATCCATAACAAGGAAGCTGTGGGGAAACAAATCAGTTGTGGACAATGAGGACTTCCAAGAGAAACTCAAAGACACAATGTTGATGAGAGAATCAAAACTCCATGATATAGAAAAGGACAGATGATAATGAAGGAATAGTCTGTGAGCCCTTTTTGACATATAAATGGCACAGCATGATGATGATGATTACATAATTTCACAGCCCAGCCACTGGTACTTTTTAGCCACAGCAAGAAGGCAGAGGAATTGGCTAGTACCGGCAGTCATGTGTTCAGGTTCCTCTCACAGAGCATTATTTTCATTGACCCTGGCTGTTAAGTTGATTGGGGCCTAAAACTGGCTCCAGGAAATTTTCTGAGAAAGAAAGATGGACAGCAGGAAATTCAGTAAAGATAAGGCTATCACTTGTAGGCTTCTTTGTATAAAATAGACCTTATTCCATGAAAAAATTAATCTATTCCTTGTTCTCCAAAATGGAACCGCACGAGGAGAAAAAAACAGTGATTTATGTACAGCATAAAATATATTGACTGTCTGACCACTGGTTCTAGGTTTGCATCCCCATCAGGTTTTGAGAATTTGTCTGGGCACCAGTGTCAACCTAGTCTAACAATTTGTATCAGAAAATGCGGAAAGTAAAAGGCAGACTTAATGTTGACCACTTCTTCTTCTTAAAGTCTATTTCCTGTGGTGTTGGTAGTCATGTCTATCCACAACCTTCTGTCTTGTGTACTTTCAGTCAACTCTGATGGAGATGATCTTCTGTGCCGTGATGTCAAACTGTCCAGCATCTTTTCTCTCAGTCTCACTCTGCCTCTCCTCCCCTCCAACCTTCCCACTGTCACCATGTACTCCAGTTTTCTCCTTTTCATCACATGACCAAGGAATGTAGATTGTCTCTTTCTGATGTGGGCAGTCAGTTCTCTCTGTGAGTCAGTTATGATGAACACATCACCCATTAAATACTGATTATCTGTAAAGTATAGAGCTGCTGCTTCAGTAGACTTCATGGCATGGAATCAAGTCTTTTTTTTTTTTAAGGTTACATAATATAAGAATATACCTCTTACTGTTTGTAATTCTAATTATGAACTTTCATCTGTTTATCCAGATAAGAATATCTTCAGCTCTTCAGAATGCAGTGTCTCAGTTCAGCAAAGAGATTTTGTCTGCTGTGTATATTGATTGTTCTGTATCCAGAGAGGAGTAGCTCGGTAGAGAATGATGTCTCTTATATCCAGAGAATGGCAAGAGAGATGTCAGGGATGGATGGCAGTAAGTTTTCTTGTAGACTTGTTCATGCTGTCTGAAGTTATTAATTAGCCATGTTAATTTAGTTGTCTGCAAATTTTTAATGAGACTAGAAAGAGGATGGAAAGTTATGGCATGAAATCGGGCTGGATTTGACCAAAATGCATTAAATACAATGCGACAGTTATTTATGAGGTTCTGAATTAGTTATACAAGGAAAATCCCTGTTTAATCTTTTGTGAGAGCAATGTGGGCTATCTTGGCAGACTATCTTTGCTGCTGATAGTCCACTCAGAAGTAAAAGGCAGATTTGATGTTGACCTCTTCTTCTTAAAGTCCATTTCCTGTGGTGTTGGTAGTCATGTCTTCCACAACCTTCTGTCTTGTGTACATTCAACCAACTCTTGACAGAGATGATCCTCCATGCCATGATGTCAAAATGTCCAGCATCTGTTCTCTCGGTCTCACTCTGACTCTCCTCCCCTCCAGCCTGCACAGCGCCCCCACCCCTTCACCTCCAAGTCCAAGACATTTAAGTCCGTTGTTGAGGCACAAGAATGACTTATCTGGTCACTGTAAACTTGATGAGTTATAATACTTTGTCTCTCTCTCTCTCTCTCTCTCTCTCTCTCTCTCTCTCTCTCTCTCTCTCTCTCTCTCTCTCTCTCTCTCTCTCTCTCTCTCTCTCTCTCTCTCTCTCTCTCCCTCCCTCCCTCTCTTAGTTGACAAATTATCCTCACTGCACATGGAACCCTTCAGTCCATAAGTGCTCGGATCCCCTCCTCAGTAAATCCTGCAGCGTGTAGATGCTGATGACACCATTCTGTATTTGTTTATTCTTCTTCTTTGGCTGCCTATATTGTGCTTTGCTCTGGCCAAACCCCTTTAAACTTGCTGTCCTTGCAGTGTGGTCATGGTTGCAGATTCACAGTCACTTGGTTCTCACAAGCGCCTTACTTCTCATAGAGCATTCAGTATATTAGCTCATGGCTCTCAGCTCTTCACAGTAGTCTTACCTGCAAACTAGCTCTTTTCCTTGCACACCTGCTTGCCCTCGCATGAAAATAAAACAGATCTTTGTCAGACTAGTCTTTGTCAAGACTTTACCAAATATCTCATAACAGTGCAAGCCTTACAGCCTCAGAAACACCAGCCGACATGGTGGCAAAGAAAGGAGTAGAGAGCGGGACTTATCTGCCACAAAAACGTGTGAAAGAAGAAACATCACGAACCACAGACCACAGTTAAAACCAAGGCTGTACTCAGCTGGTTGAACCATTACCCCCCCCCCCCCCCCCCCCCCCCCCCCCAAAATCAAATTGAACAATAAATACATTTATGACAGTGCAAAATATTTCCTTTACTTTATTTAATTCTGTTTCATTCATAGTGAACTCCTTTCAGCTTCGTCTTAATTTCTGATCTTTTTGTTTATTGTTGTTGACTACTAGCGGTTGTTGTAATTTTCGCCTGATCATAAATCATGACAGTTGTTAATGAAAAAGGTTTCTTTAACTTGCTTAGACTGATCAACTTGAATAAATGTTTTAGACCGTAACATGTCATCTCTTCCAGCTTTATTAAGTTTGTGATGTAATGTTTCAGTGCTGTGTGAACCTCAGCAAGTCCACATATCCTATGGTAGCTCAACAACTGAGATGAATGTGATGTGGAGTACAAAAGGCTCCTGTGAAACAGGTGTTCATTATGCACCTCATCCATGGGATTTGAACATGGAAGCTGTTGGCAAACATATACAGCTAGATGAATCCTTGAATGGAACTTTTCCATTTATACACAGAGTTGTGCTGAAGGTAAGTGCGGTCATCTTTAATGAACATGTTTCACAGTCTGCAATGTACCTGAGTTTGATTTCTGCACCAAGTGATTTAATAAAATCCAGTTTCAGGGCTCTTGGACAGTGGTATGAGAGTCACACCATGGAGGAGATTGGGGCATAACCATATAACATTTCCAAAAGACAACAATGGATGCATATATACACTGCACCCAACCTTAGTTGCCTTTTTTTTTGTTTTGCTTTGTTTTTGTTTTACTCATTGAACACATTCTCTTCCATGCTATGAAGCATTGGTCATTATTGCTGTCCATGACCTTCTGTCTTGTATTATTGCCACACATTTCTAATCCAGGTATTCCTCCTTGCTGTTAGGTCTTCTCTCTCACATCCACTTTATTGGTCTCTCCCTGCTTCTTTATTACTCCAATTTTCCTATTGTCCAGTTTTCTTTTCATGACATGCCTAAAAAATGTGGACTGTTCCTTATGATATGAGTAACCAGTTCTCTTTGTAAATTAATTAATTTCAAGACATCTTCATTATACTTGTGTCTGTCCCTGGTGTTCTTATCATTCTTCCATAAAGTCACATTTCTGCATCTTCCAAATAATTTTTAATCAATTAATTGACTCAACTTAAAGGTTGATGTTGACTGAATTCCATTAGCTGAAAAGTGGAAAGTGTGAGTCCAGTAGTAAAGTTTTGCAAAATATAAACTTCATTGCGCCAGGTTTTATATTATCAGGTTTGGTCTCTTCCAAGAGTGGCTGGCTGAGGTTGTCACACAGAGCTGGAACTCTGAAGCTCCATTGGTGACCACCAGCATATCTAAAGCAGTATCATTAGTGAAACAAACAATACAGTATGAAAACATACCCACCGCTTTCAGAGAGCAAGTCAGATGGCTTGGCTGGACACAATAGACAGCTATATGTACAAGAAATTTAAGATGAAGGACTCAGAACTTTGCCTGTATTGACAGGCACCAGTTGATAGTAAACATGTGCTGCTTTGCACATTGGGCATCCCCATGGGTGCTCAGTCCTCAGATGCAGCCGCTACTCTAAGGTACCTCTGCTGATTGTTCCCATGAGGCATTGGTTATAATCTCCTGTCTTTACCTGGAAGACGACATAGACGTGCTTCACCAAGCTCAACTCCTTGGTCACGCAGTCGTGTTAGCATCATAGATTCACCATTATCCCCCAACCTAGTCGATACAGCCTTGATGATATCAGCTCTGTCCAGGAAACGGTTGTGTGACCTTACGACAAAGGATATAACTCAAAATATTTTGAGAATAAAACTGTGTGGGACATTCAGGCCTCTAGGAGATGGAGAGAGCCCAATAGTGAGATGTCACAGTTTTCATGAGAATTGCAGACTCTTTACTTGCAATGGCTTGACTTAATGGACATATAAAACACACGTCTGTGATTCTGAGAGTTATACAAGTAAAATGGATTGACCATTTAACTTAGCAGCAGACAGACATTATACGAAGTGAACAGTGATGTACAGACCAAGTGGGAATTGAAAGAGAAGCAGACAATGCAATTGATAGACAGACAGAATAACAGAGTCCATGGGAATCCCCACATATGAAGCATACTGGTGGGCAACGCCCCCTTTTCCGCCACAGTTTACACTTCACCTTGACCTTGCAATCAAGATGAGATGATTATGATGTCATTGTCTTATTGATGTCATTTTTATACAGGACTTGTTGCCATCAACAACATATTATTTCCGTCCCCACGTGAAGGCTAGTACTGGAACTGGGTCCTTTTTCTTCACAGTTCCTGCTTCAGGCAACGAGGTCTGTTGTCCAGTATGTGTGTATGTCAGTATGTCTGTGATCAGCTCAGGGTGTTTGCAGTTTTGTGTGTACGTATGGTAATGGTAAGAGTCCCCATGTGGGTTCCATGGCACCAATTTGGGACCAGCAAGAATAGACCCATTGCCGTCATTACAGGCAGGTCGCACATGGCGGGGAGAGAGAGAGACAGAGAGAGAGAGAGAGAGAAGGAGGGAGAGAGAGAGAGAGAAAGAGAGAGAGAGAGAGAGAGAAGGGGAGAGAGACACACACATGCACGCACGCATGTACACACAGACATAGACACACGAGCGCATGCGCACACACACATGCACATACACTATATCTATTTATGTGTATGTGTGGGTATGTGTGTATGTATGTGTGTGCTATGCCATAATAGGTGAGTTAACTAAACTGGATCCTTGGGTAATGATTTAGATGCTCAGCATTTTTTTTTTTTTTGGCATGAACAAAGTCCATCAGCAGACATAAGTTGTACAAAGTAGGCTAACTAGGCTTCTACCCCGGCTAATGTTATTGAGCATAGTAAACTCATTCAGAACAGACTGTGTCTGATAAATGTGGATTTTGATATTCTTATATTGGTATTTGATCATTGCTGTGAAGCTTTTGTCCTCTTTGTCTGATCTATGGAAAGAGATTGGAGCTCCATATGCAATGGAGGCGCTATGTAACAAATCAAAAGCTTCACTGGAACTTTGTTTCATATTTATAGAGTTAGCAACATTAGCTCAGTGATAAGTGAAGAAATTAACATCAGATGCAATAAAGCAAACCAAGTATTTGGACAGCTAGCACCCCCTCTTACAGCATAATACAGTCACAGTCAGCAAGACAAACATCTCATACTAAGTGTATTCATTCCAACCCTGCGCTACCAGTGCCAGTCATGTTCATTCACAAAAAACCAGAAAAGGAAATTAATACTATGGAAATGAGATGTCTGAGAAGGGCTGCTGGAATGACCAGAAGTGGTAAAATCAGGAATGAGGTCATAAGATAAAAGGGTTGCACAGAACCAGTTCTGAATTACAGACAAAGATACCAAATCAAATGATTTGTCCACTTAGAAAAAAATGTCTTGTGATGCCATACCAAACACCAAAAGAGGATAAGGACATAGAGCACAGGGTTGACTAAGAATAAGATGGAAAGATAACGAAAGAGAAACTACTACAGTACACTGTGTCTATGGTCGGTGCTGCCGTAAGAACAAGAAACAAATCTAATATCTCCTATGACACACAAGGTGGTAAAGCAGGAAGAGAAGCAGCTCATTGGTTCAAAGATCATACATTCAGATCCACATAGAGGAAGATTATTACATTTGACATCAGGTTTCCAGGTCAACCGTGCCCGCATTGCGTATGTGGAAATATCCTGGGAAGTAAATGTGGCTGGCCACATCATCCTTTGAGTGCTCTGTGGTGTATAAAAATATGGGTGTAGCATCATATGCCTAATGCATGAAATGCTCCAATGTCTTTTATACTTCACTTTTTTTAACATTATAGAGCTGGTGTCAGAGTTTTCTAGTTGTCAGTAATATCGACACAGAAAGAAAAATGATGCAATCTGTCATCACTGACGCTCAGTCTGGGAAATACAGTGCAGTTTTGTATGGTGGAGATCTGGAGGATGTTCTGTTATCAGGGGTAGATCAGGTGGGTTTTGTTTGATGTCATCTATGTAAATTTGTCTGTTTGGAGTGGCAATAAAAGTCACTGATGTAGATTTTTTGGAATACTGTGACATTCATTGCAAGAGACTTTGTCTTCAACTAACCTGTCTTTTAATGTTTCATAACAAGAAGGGTTTGTAAATAAGGATTGATTATTAGCGCTAGATAGAGTTTAAAGACAGTGGGTATGACCACTAGGGCAACCAGATTTCTTTAGCCTGTTCTAACCAACTTTAACATGTATGAGGACGCATTAAGCACAGTGTGTGAATCTTGTGGAGGATCATTCTTAGTTTTCTCTCCGTTTATATCTAAAATTACATTACTGCGGCATTAGATAATTTTTGACTAATCAGCTGACTGTCCATAATTCACTTCCGCACATCAGAATTGGCTGTATAAAGTTCTTAAGAACTCTCTCTGTATACAGCAATCTCCTTGTGATGTGTAATTTTTTATTATTTTGAAGCCCCACCCTGGCTCTTGCCAGGGGCCGCAATATAGCTCGGCCATAAATATGGTCTAATGGCTGAAGGCATGGTGGCACATTGTGTCATCTGGTGTTTATCGCTTGTGTGCTGCCCTGGTGGGGTAGAAAGTCAGTCAGTGACAAGGATAGATTGCATAGAACATTCTTTATTTTGTGAAAAGCTGCCTTTGAGTGAGCTTTTTTACATGTCAGCTTAGGCGTTGTGGCTTAGGCGTTGTGTGAACGAGCTTCATAATTCCAAGATGCCATGTTTGACCCATCTATGGACAGTTTGGCAGCAGGCTGCCTTGTGTGAGTTTTGACGGTGGTGTCAAGAGCTGACCATTCAGAAACACTGGCAAACTAGTGAACATAAAAATTACTTAGTGAAATCACAAACAGCCACATACAAAAAATGCTGGGGTTGATCACAGATATGCAGCTAAAAGCAAAAAAAGTAAAGGTCCTTTTAGGCATATAGGGCTAGACCTATATTTTTATAGACCAATTAGCACAAAATAGGAGGTGTGGTCAGCCTGGGAGCTTAAGTAAATTTTGAAAAAAAAAAAAAAAAACAACATCTATCTTAGTGTGGATTTGAACCCAAGACCTTTGGGCTAGCAGGGAAGCATCTAACCTAGATACCAGCGGTTCTCAGCCCGTAGGTCGCGACCCTTGTGGGAGTCAGTGACCCTTTCACAGGGGTCACCTAAGACCATCGGAAAACACATATTCACTGAAGTTTTGAAGTATCAATGAAAATAATTTTATTGTTGGGGGTCACCACAACATGAGGAACTGTATTAAAGGGTCGTGGCATTAGGAAGGTTGCGAACCACTGTGCCGCACTATCTTGGCTCATTTGTAAGAGTTTATGTTTGATAGAGAATGTAATTTATACTGTACAATTTGTTCACCACTTTCAGAGCGGTGATGCATTGTTGTCAGATTTGGAGCAGGCAGCAGGATATGTACCTTTGATGACTGTACCAGGAAAGAAAGGTAATCAGAATCTTCTTCTTTTGTTCTACTGCTAATGCCAGAAAGTTCGCAGAGAGGAATTATCTTCTTCTTCTTCTTCTTCTTCTTCGTCACGTTCACCAGCTGTAAACTCCAGTAAAAAGTTCCGGTTGTCTGTCCACTTCTGGACTGCAGTCCTGTTCTAGAACCTGAGTGTTGTGTGTGCATCCATTTTACAAATCTGACTCATTTGTATGCAGACTGCTGGTTTCTTGCATCTCAGGCAGATGCATTCCGACTTCGAAGGAAGCTCCTAATTAGTCTACTCTTACGACATGCTTTTGGGTAGGCAGTGGGTCTATTCTTGATTTCCCTATAATAGGGCCCCGGAACCCACAAGGAGAAGAGGAATTATAAATAGTTTTCTGTCATTTGATAATTGTGTAGCTTGTGGTAATGTCATATTTTGTTTCTATAGTGTCTTTTTTTACACCATCCATCAGTGTCTTTCTTGGTCAGCCTCTTGCATTGTAACCTGTTGTTTTCAAGTATTACACTCTAGATCAGCAGTTCTCAACCTTCTTCATGACGCGACCCATTAATGCAGTTCCTCATGTTGTGGTGACCCCCAACCATAACATTATTTTTGTGGCTGTTTCATAATTTCAGTGAATATGTGTTTTCTGCCGATGATCCTAGGCGACCCCCTGTGAAATGGTCGTTCAACTCCCAAAGTTGTCACGACCCACAGGTTGAGAACCGCTGCTCCACATGCTGGCAGTTTTGTTCCAGTTGGATCAGATGACTGAACTGTTTGGTTCTTGATGTTCTGTGAAATCATTATTGCTGTGGTGCCTTTTAGTGTTGTTGGTATTGGTATTGGTAATCAGACTGCAGTGGGAAAAATTAGATGTTAAATCAAAGATTTCTGTGAAATGGGCAGTTCTATCAGTGGACCTCCCAGTGTTGGGTTTTGGAACCCCTTGTCTGAGAAACAAGAATAGTTCCACTGCTCCCTTACAAGCATGTCGTGAAAGTGACTAATTAAGGGGGTTTCCTTTGAAGTTGGCATGCTGCTGCCTGAGAGACAAAGGAAAACCAACAGTCTGCAAACAAATAGGCAGGTATGAAAAATGGATGTGTGCACAAAACTCAATTCTGGGACAAGACTAAAGTCCAGAAGTGGAGGAACAACCAGAACTTTCCACCAGAGTTTACAGCTGGTGAGCTCTCCACATGGGGTGTGCAGTATGTGGGTGTGGGTCAGGAGTGTGCAGTATATAGTGCTAGTCAGGGGTGTGCAGTACACAATGCTAGTCAGGGGTGTGTAGTTTGTGGGTGCTAGTCAGGGGTGTGTAGTATATAGTGCTAGTCAGGGGTGTGTAGTATATAGTGCTAGTCAGGGGTGGGCAGTATATAGTGCTAGTCAGGGGTGGGCAGTATATAGTGCTAGTCAGGGGTGGGCAGCATATAGTGCTAGTCAGGGGTGGGCAGTATGTAGGTGCTAGTCAGGGGTGTGCAGTATGTAGTGCTAGTCAGGGGTGTGCAGTATGTAGTGCTAGTCAGGGGTTTGCAGTATGTAGTGCTAGTCAGGGGTGTGCAGTATGTAGTGCTAGTCAGGGGTTTGCAGTATGTAGTGCTAGTCAGGGGTGTGCAGTATGTAGGTGCTAGTCAGGGGTGTGCAGTATGTAGGTGCTAGTCAGGGGTGTGCAGTATGTAGTGCTAGTCAGGGGTTTGCAGTATGTAGGTGCTAGTCAGGGGTGTGCAGTATGTAGTGCTAGTCAGGGGTGTGGAGTATGTAGTGCTAGTCAGGGGTGTGCAGTATGTAGGTGCTAGTCAGGGGTGTGCAGTATGTAGTGCTAGTCAGGGGTGTGCAGTATGTAGGTGCTAGTCAGGGGTGTGCAGTATATAGTGCTAGTCAGGGGTGTGCAGTATGTAGTGCTAGTCAGGGGTTTGCAGTATGTAGGTGCTAGTCAGGGGTGTGCAGTATGTAGTGCTAGTCAGGGGTGTGCAGTATGTAGGTGCTAGTCAGGGGTGTGCAGTATATAGTGCTAGTCAGGGGTGTGCAGTATGTAGGTGCTAGTCAGGGGTTTGCAGTATATAGCGCTAGTCAGGGGTGTGCAGTATGTAGGTGCTAGTCAGGGGTATGCAGTTTGTGGGTGCTAGTCAGGGGTGTGCAGTATATAGCGCTAGTCAGGGGTGTGCAGTATGTAGGTGCTAGTCAGGGGTATGCAGTTTGTGGGTGCTAGTCAGGGGTGTGCAGTATGTAGGTGCTAGTCAGGGGTATGCAGTTTGTGGGTGCTAGTCAGGGGTGTGCAGTATGTAGGTGCTAGTCAGGGGTGTGCAGTATGTAGGTGCTAGTCAGGGGTGTGCATTATGTGGGTGCTAGTGGTGGGGGGGTTGGAGTATATGGGTGCTAATCAGTGTTTTGTTTTTGCTTCCAACTCTGTGTTTTTTTAAGAAGTCATGGTGATTCATCTTTTTCTTCTTATGCCTTTTGCATATGCATTTTGCAGCTTAAGAACTGTACCTTTGGCACATTGGACATATGATGCTAAATTCATATTTTTGAAAACTCATACAATGGGCACTCACACTCAGTGGTTGATCTTCTTCTTCGGTTGTTAACATTGGCTGTGCTAAGCAGTCAGTTCCACCTGGGTCATAGACAGGACAGTGTGTCTAAAGTCACCACTGGTCAGCCACAGCTTGTCTTGAATGTAGATCTCTTGGGTCAGACCCAAACTCTGGCAGGAGTAGTTAGGCCAGTCCTTCTCTTTCTTATGCAGCAGTTTTAGAGGATTTCTGTGAGACCTTACCCTCTAGATCAGGCATGTCAAATTGAGGGTCCCTCGAGGGCCATATGGATTATACTTCCAGCTTCACGAGGGCCACACAGGATAGCTAATTAGAGTCATTTAGTAAAAATTATTGCAGAATATTTCCTTTGTGTTGGTCACAGGTATGCTTACACATGGCCTCGTTTGGCCTGCAGGTCGCCACTTTGACATGCCTCCTCTATGTAACTATGTAACTTCAGCTACAAAAATTCAGATGCAAAAGGCTTGAGAAGAAGAATAAGAAGTATCACCACGACTTCTAAACATTACAGAGTTAGAAGCACTGCTTTAATAGATATTGATTAAAACTGATGAAACTATTTTGTAGAACATTACCAGCGGCTTGACCACTTCACCTTGGAGACCTCCACATAAGGATAGAACTGGTATAGGAATGTTCCATGTGCTGTGGTGTCAGTTCTTTACTCAACTCTCTGAGAATGAAAATATAACTATATTTGTACATGTGTTTTTGCCAAACCTTAGCGACGACAACCACAAATAATCTAGATGGCTTATATCTGTACCGCAACACCTTCTCCATGCCTGGAACTGACTGGCCCATGCCTGGTAACAAGCTGTGGTACAGCTTCAATGTGGGACTGGTTCACTTCCTCGTGTAAGTACTTTTACTGTTATTGGATACAAATTTTATTTTCAGTTGTTCTCTTACTTCAACACTTCAACATCCAGCTTAGGAATGGAGGTGGAGGTGGTCATTGCAGCCTTTTGCTGGTTAGAGAACACGGCATACACACACCTATCCTGGTGGTAACAGACTCAGAAAGCATGCTGAGGAAGGTGAGGACAGGCATACTTCATGCAGAGTGGCATGGGAAATGAACATACTGGCTGGCTCCTCACAGCTTCTGGAATATTGATGCATGATAAGGCAGACAGGGTTAGGACCTTGTGGGAGAACCTGTACAATTCGGAGGAGTAAATGGATCACCACAGTCTGGTGAAAATGATGCAGCAGTGGGTGACGAGGGGATCTGGCTGATACTCGACGCTTAGTGTTATAAGTGGTGTGTGTTTCTTCTCGTTGTCTAGGCAGTGTTCATGCGTGTGGGGTGAAAGATCTTCTCACACGCTCCACGTTACACAACTGGCACAGGCCGACACCGATGTGAGCTTACGAGACATGAATTTATTGACGTATTTACACTTACAAAACAGAATGTCCGGTCGGTGTCCTAGTGAACAGCTCTCTTACCCAAACTCACGCAGCCTTCAATGAACAGTCTTCTTCAAGCATTCACTGAACAAAGTTGGCTCCCATGGATTCACGTTGAGGTTCTGGTCATCTCACACACTGGCATGGTCGATCTCGGCTTCACACTTCGTCGGTAGGGTCTCCTTTCTTCACAATCACTCTCACGTTGACATTCTCACTTTCAATCGTACGTCCTCTCACTCCAACAGGTCGACACAAACTAAACTTGACCAGAGTCAAGTCTGACTTCTACCACGGGTTCGTTTCACGTGACAACACGTGGTGGTCCTTTACTTTTCACGTGGTGACCTTGGGTCGCATCATCGTGGTCCCCGTGATAACCAGTGGTTAGTCACCTATCTCCACATTCTCGTTTAATCCAAGTATCTGGACTATCTCGGTGTTTTAGGTCAGCTTTGGGCCTTTCCCCCAACCATCCTAAACTGGGTGAAAATATCCCCCTTTACACTTAGAAGAAAGGCAAGATAGACATATCAGAATGCTACTGGCACCATTGGTATTGGAACTCTGCACTGGCTACTGGAGATGGGGACGGAGTGCACATGGGAAAGCCCTGAGTGCTGTAGTGTCGGTTCTTGAGTCAACTCAGCTCAACTCTCTTATTTCAATAACATTAGTTGAGCATTGGCTGGTTTGCTCGTCGTAAGTTCAATCCTCATCAAAGTGAATTTTAAACACTAACCCTTTCTCCCTGTCTGTCAGCCACCACGCCTACAGTGTGTACCAGGAAATATCTTGGAAAGTAAATATGAGCGACGTGACTTTGATCACATAATTTTTAAAGTGTTGATCGGTATGTACAAAATATGAGATGAGAAACAATGTCTGATGTATCCTAAGGTGTTTAAAAAAAAAGATGCTTTATATTTTATTGTTACTTTCCTGTGTGAAAGATACAAATGAAAGCACCCTTTAACATCTTTGGTGCATTGGTGCCAGCAGTTGGGAATCATGAATCTTGAGCCCCCTCCCCCCTATTTTGAGCATACCCCCCCCCCTTCCCCCACACACACACACCAACATAATTTTTATGGAGCTGTCCCCACCCCCTTTATATATAGGTGTTCTCATCTTAAGTATTTCGTTATGCATTTAATATTATTTCACATAAATTCTTTTTTATTTCTATTCAGCCTCTCCCCTGCCCCATTAAAGTTCTCCCCCCCCCCCCCTCCCTTACCCTATGTTTTCTCTGTGGCAACGTATCCGGCATATATAGACTTATATTTTTATGGATCAGTCAGCACTTGATATGTTCAATATCAGCCAACTTTGCTACGCAGGAATTTTGAGCTGGACTGACCTAAGAAGCCAGGTCAGTTCTGAAGAAATATAAAATCCACCATAGGTTTTGAACCCAATATATTTGGGGGCAGTGGTTGAGCATCTAGCAGCTGTGCTACTGGAGCTATCACTTTCCTCTGTTACTTACCATCTTCTTCTTTGGGTGGCTGGTCTGGAGCAGACATTGATAAAACTCACCACTCCTCTATTCTTCTTCTTTGTTCACTGGCTGTAAGCCGTGGTGGAAAGTCCTGGTTGTTTGTCTGTCTGGACTTAAGCTTTGTGTCAGGGCCTGAGTTTTACATTTACATCAGTTTTACTGGCTTCTTTGTGTGCAGTTGGTTGTTCCTTGCGGCTCCTGCCCATGCACTCTGACTTCGAAGGAAGCTCCTCATTAATCAACTCTTACGACATGCTTTGATGGGTAGACAGTGGGTCTATTCTTGTTTTCCCCACAATGGGACCCTAGTACCCACACGGGGATCTGGCATCTGATATGGTTATGGATTTGATTTTGCTCACTTACCTTATGATTTATTGCCCAGGAGTTTCAGCTTTCCAGAAATTGAAACAATAAAGAGTGACAGGCAAGTGGTATAAAGCATTAAGGTGGACCCATAACAGATACTGCCGGTGGTTTGAAAAATGCTAGGTCTTGAGTTAGATCTGGGATGTAGTGTGTTGAATCACATGAAATGGGGCATCAGCACTAGGGTTACACCTCTCCATGTTCATCCTAGAAATAAGTTCCTAATCAGGAGCCTGGCTAGTGGTGTAGATTGGATCATTTTTTTTCTTTGTCTAAGTCCATCTGCCTGAGAGAATGAATCAACAGTTCACACACACTAAAATCAAATCTTTAGAATGAATGTACACGCAACACTCAGGTTCAAGAAAAAGACTAAACTCCACAAGTGCATGAACAACCAGGACTTAGTGCCAGAGTTACGTTACGGAAAACAGAAACCATGGGCTCTCAGACAGTGGGGCACTAGCTTGCATATGAAGTGACGGGCAGCAACCAGACAGATTTATTATGTCATATATCAGGCCTGATTAGCACAGCAGTTGTGTTTATTACTCACTACTAGACAAAGAAGAATAAATGACAGGCAGACTAATCACATCAAATAATTACAGCTGCTTCTTCCCTCACTGGCCTGGAGAAAAATAATAATCTTTTGCAATCAGTTGCAATAATCTTGTAAAGATAAGATAGACTGTAATAAATTACTTGCTTTTTCACTTGTATTCACCATCAGAATCATCATCATGTGCCTGCAGATAAGCATAGAAGGTGTTTATGGTTTGCGGTCTTACACAATCAGCAGCTCTTGGTCAGGTCTGTGTTCTTGTCTTACTTATGCCACATGGCCAAACCTTCCAACTTTTTATCTCTTTGTATTGCCCTTGCACTTTTCCCATCAAGTTTTCTGGTTATCACTAAATTTTCGGGTTTATTTCTCATTTGAACATGTCCAAAAATCATTTTCTCTTTTTACCATTTCAGGTGTGGCAGGAGGTGCAGGGTCTAGTTCTTAGTCTTATGCTGCCTTGACCACAGATACTTGGTAATATTTGTTTCCTCAAGCTTATATTTCCACCTTGTTCTTTGTCTACCTTGAACTCTACATCCCTCTCCCCATTTGGTAAATATCTTGTATAACATCACACAGTATTCTCTCTGAAGTGGACATACCAGTTTATTTTGTGTCTGTAAATGTAATTCATTACTGGTTCTATGCCAGCTTATTCTCTTATGACCTCATTCCTGATTTCATTTGTTCTGTTCACTGGTAAAGCCTTTCTCAGGCATGTCATTCTTATAGTTACTGATGTTATTTTCTGATAAAATATCACCCTCCAATAGCTTGCCCCCTTCAGTAATTCAATTGTATAACCTTGTTGTCCTCATCCCTGAACAGCTACTCAACAGACGTCCTATTTGAGGCTGACAGTAAAAATGCCAAGGCTCAACAGGACTGGATAGTGAATGACTTGAAAGAAGCCAAAAAGAAAAGATCAGAAACTCCATGGATCATTGCCATTGGCAGTCAGCCGATGTATTGTTCATTCGGTGTCCTGGACGGGGATGACTGCTTACAGAACACTTCCAAAGTCAGACACGGGTACGGAGGTTTTCCAAATGTTTGGAAAGTTTTCTCATTTGATTTGTTTAGTTTCTAACATCTTTCATTTTTGTATTATAGAAATTTGTTTCCATCTTCTACCGTGGCTGTACATTGATGTTTGTATGTACTTCATACATGATGTCATCCTTAATTTGTTTATTTGGGGGAGGGGGGGGGGGTGGAGAGGGGGTTCACTATTAATGTATGATGAGGTATTTATATTCTGTAAATAAGTAAATTGTAAGCAGAGGACTCTTCTACGGCAGTGGTGCATGAGGCATTTCATGCTAAACTCAAATATTTATAGACCACTCACTCACTCGGTGGTACTTTATCTACTTCACATATATCATTCTTCATTTGCTGTGGTCACTGCTCATGTGTATACATACTGAGGTGTGTACAGTGGCAGTCTAAAGAGAAACTAGATTTTAAGATCAGCTTCACAAGTTCATAGATTTGTAGGCAGCTTTCTGTCTTTCCGGACAGTAGAGTTATGCTTTGCCATAGGGAGGTGTAGAAATCGCAGCCCATGGTGAGGGCGAGTGTGACCAGCAAGTTTTGACTCATGTTAAAAAGATTCTTCCACAGTTGGAGTAGAACATTTCAGGACCTTTATTGCCATCACATTTATTTAACATACTTCTGAGTCACTCTGCTCTTACCCTGTCTGCAATAATTTTCCTCATTATTCAGATTCCCTTACTGATTTCTCCCCTCCCTGCAACATGGTCTATGACATCGTGTTCCTGTGACTCTACCTCAGTACCTGAATCATTCATGTCCCACTAAGTAAGCAGGTCATAGAGCTGAGTACTACATCTAAATGTACCAATAACATTTACCTTCAGCCTTAAAACAAAACTAGCCAGACAGTTTTGAGTCTACCCTGGGTCAGATTTTTGTAATGACTTCTAGGTTGTCCCAGCCTAAAATAGGTACTAGGAATTTTGCTCGAAAGTAAAGGTGGCCGGTGTACTGTTGGCCACATCACCTATCCAGCATCAATTGATCTGTACAGAATATGGGTCTAACACAGTGTCTGTAATACATCAGTGACAACAAAAGGATCCTTGACTGTTTATTTTTATTTTGTTATGGATTGTTGATATTATACTTTTTGTAAAGTGAAGCATGTGTTGTGCAATTATCTTTTGAAAGTCCAACAGTGAAGGATCTTGAAGGGCAACATGTTTGCAGGACATTTTTGTGCTTTAGATTAGTTAAAACTATTCAAATGCTGCAACATGACTAAAAGAAAACTGTCTCAGTTCGTGTAGGACTATAAGAAAACTGTCTCATTTGTACTCTTTGTAGGACTGTGAAAAAAGACTGTCTCAGTCGTACTCAATGTAGGACTGTAAGAAAACTGTTTCAGTTGTTTTCAGTGTCTAAAATGTAACCAGACTTTCAAATTAGCTGGGATTTTCACAGCAGATGATTACAAATGTGGAAAACCTTCTGTGACCACCACATTGAAAAAGTGATTTGTGCAGATTAGCACCCAACCTTGTTAAGTTTATCATGCAGCCAGATGACCATTAAAGAGTTCTACTTGAATAGGATGACACATTTTATGGAGGCAGCAGGAAAAGTATTCATGAGGTATGGAGAAGCAAAAACATGGATACTATGGAGCACTTGTACACAGTAACTACTTTTTCAGTCATGTGTGTATTAATGCCAGTACAGAGGTAAGACCATGAAGTGACATAACACCTCTACAGTAGAAGAGTCTTGATTGACTGCACTTTTAAATTAATTCCTGACTATTTCTTATTCTTTTTATATTTAGATTATTTAGCTGTTATATGTAGACTTTATTTTACAGCACTTTTGTTTTCTAGCATTTTGTATTTTTTTTTTTTGCTTGTTCTTTTTAAGGACATAAATTTGTTTTTACCGAAGTTGTTGACATTTGAATTTGTTATATCATTCTCCAGTTTTGAAGACATGTTTTACATCTTTGCTGTTGATCTGGTGATTGAGACCCGTCACACTGTCTATGAGCGGACATGGCCCCAATACAAGGGTGTGGTGGTCACAGACTCCTACCTTAACCCCAAGGCGCCAATTGAGGTCATCATTGGTTCAAATTCAGGAGGGCAGAATGTTGGAGGCACAAGTGATGCCAATGGCACAAGTCCAGTCACAGGTGCTTGCAAATAAATGTCTTTTCTGTATGTATATATGTAGTTATCATTTGCTACAGAATAGGGGGAGACAACCAGCAAAGGAGCAAGCAGTAGAAATCATGGGCTGACATCACAGATGCAACACCTAGGAACATCTGATGTGAAAGCAATAAGGCATTCAAGGAGACAGTGTATTGACAACATTGCATTCTACATGTGGTTGACAAAAGCTAATGCTACTGATTGAGCTGTGGACCGCAAACTGTTCTTTGCCACATTGCTTAACACTAAAAGTAGAAATTGATGATTATGATAACAGTGAATGGCTATGCCGTTGTTACACTTGTATCATCATCATCATCAAGTGCTTTGCTGACTGATTTGGGTGATCATGTCTTTCTACATTCTCAGTCCTCGCCAGCATGTATCAGTCCTTGTGCTGTCACCCCCCATGTCATCAGGAAAAGCTATAAAGAATCCTTTTCTGCTGTCTTTCTCTGTCTCTCTCTTTTTTTTTCTGCCCCTACAGATCTTTCCAGTGGTCAGAATATGTTCCAGTTTTCTTCCTCCCATAACATGACTAAAAATGACCATCTCTTTCTAATTTTTGTGATTGTCTCTTGAGCCTTATCCTTTTTGAAACATTTGGGTTGCTTGTGCGTGTGTGTGTGATTGTCTTTTGAGCCTTATCCTTTTTGAAACATTTGGGTTGCTTGTGCGTGTGTGTGTGTGTGTGTGTGATTCTCTTTTGAGCCTTATCCTTTTTGAAACATTTGGGTTGCTTTTGTGTGTGTTTGTGTGTGTGTAGTTGTCAAAGAAATTCTAAGAATTCTTTTGTAAAACCACATTTCCTAAACCTCAGCAAAAATGTTTGGCTTGTTTATTAATTGTGCAGAATTCACAGCCATGTGTTAAAATTGGTTCTACATAGCATGTACACATAGAATGCACACTTTCATGTTTTACTGATAATAGGAACAATGGACAACTTTACTATGAATGTATCCATCATGGCCTCCCCTAAGAGCCTTGTATAGAATTATGGGATACAAGCTGTAGTTATGGAAATCCAAACAGATTGATTACTGATAGGTTTCACTTTCAGTGATGGGTAATGTTGTCACAATCGACCTCATTGCACATTTGGCATTCCCGTCTGTGTTCATTACTCCAAAACGGCAGCCTCACCAAGTCACCTCTCTAGATTATTCCTATAAGAAGTTGGTTGTTATGTGTCCTATCTAAACATTTAAGATGGCATAGATGGGTTTATCCAGGCTTTATTTTCAGGTCACATAATCAGATTAGCGTCTGAGACTCGTATACCATCAGTGTAGTCCGTATAGCATTGATAATGTCAACTTGATGTCAGTGATCTTCAGCTGGCTGAAAAGCCCATCTTATGTTTGAGTTATGTGATCTAGAATTGACCTTATGTCTCTTACACATACAAGATGACTGCATTATGAGTTAGTACCACCTCTTATGAATCAGTGTTTCTCAGGCTTGGATCAGATTGTGCCAGGGATATGGTGACTGCCACTAACTGTGATAGTTCTGATTTATAAGAGTTCTGAGAATCTGATGATACCATATGCTGCATGCTATCACCTCCACTAAATATGTGCCTACATCATTGTTAAATGTGTTTGGTATTTCTTCCTGGCCTTCTCTTTCCAGTTGGTGACTTCAAGTGTTTATTGGTCTGCCTGTATATTATCTCTCAACCCTTTTCTTGATCAGCCTCATGGTCTACTCCCATTGAACTCTTTTGTGTACACATTTTTTAAAATCTCTCTGTTTTATGTGCAGCTGTCTCTATGTTTGGTACCTACCTTCAAACATTTGGAAAATCTTAGTATTTGTTGTGTGTGTAACTCCATTGTTGACATATTGGGGTTCTGACTGCTTGTATGAAATACACATACAGAGCTGAGATCTCTCTAGTTTCATCTAGACCTGGAGTGGTCCTAATCTCTTCCATCTGATAAACTGTCACTACTGTCTGTTCTACCAATTCTTGGGGTCGGTGTAGACAGGGGGTCGTGAGCCTGAGGATTTAGGGCCGCATGGCTTTGCTGTCACCACGGACTGAAGGTTAGGATGTTTAATTTTGACCCGACAGAAAAAAAACTATGTCACCTTTCCAGGGGTCAGACCCGGGTCTCCCACATGAGAGCCCTACGTTGTAACCACTTGGCCAGCTGCTGCCCCTCCATCAGCCCCTGAACCTCCATCAGCCGCTGCCCCTCCATCAGCCGCTGCCCCTCCATCAGCCGCTGCCCCTCCATCAGCCACTGCCCCTCCATCAGCTGCCCTCCATCAGCCTCTGCCCCTCCATCAGCCGCTGCCCCTCCATCAGCCGCTGCCCCTCCATCAGCCGCTGCCCCTCCATCAGCCGCTGCCCCTCCATCAGCCGCTGCCCCTTCATCAGCTGCTCCTCCATCAGCCGCTGCCCCTCCATCAGCCGCTGCCCCTCCATCAGCCACTGCCCCTCCATCAGCTGCCCCTCCATCAGCTGCCCCTCCATCAGCTGCCCCTCCATCAGCTGCCCCTCCATCAGCTGCCCCTCTATCAGCCGCTGCCCCTCCATCAGCCACTGCCCCTCCATCAGCTGCGCCTCCATCAGCCACTGCCCCTCCATCAGCTGCCCCTCCATCAGCCACTGCCCCTCCATCAGCTGCCCCTCCATCAGCTGCCCCTCCATCAGCTGCCCCTCCATCAGCCGCTGCCCCTCCATCAGCCGCTGCCCCTCCATCAGCTGCCCCTCCATCAGCCACTGCCCCTCCATCAGCCTCTGACCCTCCATCAGCCGCTGCCCCTCCATCAGTCGCTGCCCCTCCATCAGCCGCTGCCCCTCCATCAGCTGCGGCCCCTCCATCAGCCGCTGCCCCTCTATCAGCTGCGGCCCCTCCATCAGCCGCTGCCCCTCCATCAGCCGCTGCCCCTCCATCAGCTGCCCCTCCATCAGCTGCCCCTCCATCAGCTGTTGCCCCTCTATCAGCTGCCCCTCCATCAGCCGCTGCCCCTCCATCAACCACTGCCCCTCCATCAACCACTGCCCCTCCATCAGCTGCTGCCCCTCCATCAGCCGCTGCCCCTCCATCAGCTGCTGCCCCTCCATCAGCTGCTGCCCCTCCATCAGCCGCTGCCCCTCCATCAGCCGCTGCCCCTCTATCAGCTGCCCCCTTATGTCAGATTTCTACATTTGAAAAGCTTAGAGATCCACACAACATCCTCATGGTAGTTCACTGAGAGGTTAGTGAATGCATTTCACAATCTCCTCGGCTTATTAGGTTTAGATTTCCATGGCTGACATTTTATTAAAACCTTGACCTTTCTTATCACTTTTGGACAGTGGTCTGAAAATTGTTTTATGGGAGAGATTGAGGCATCACCATAAATCATTCCCATCATGGCGCGCGCACGCCTGCACACACACACGCACACACGCACGCGCTTAGCTTCAAGTAGCCTTTTCCAGATTTATTTGTAGGGTGGAGAAAAAAAAAGGGCTAAAGATGATGATAGATTTAGAACAAGTGCTGTTGAAATCATATGCACCGGTCCACAAGCTGTGGTAATACAGCGCAGTTTAATTCAGTTCGGTAGTGTTGAGAAAATATCGCTATATTTCTGGGCAGTTCCATGAACTTTTTTGTCATTTTTGATCACAGTAGCATCATGTCCAGGGAACTCACCACATTGGGGTTTATATTTTGTTGACACTGTGGTCAATACAGTCTCATACAATGGGTGCCAGGTATCTAGGAAAGTCAAGGCAGCTGGCATAACGCCAACAGTATGGTTCAAATTCGCTGTTCTTCATAGAAATTAAATGTATTATTGTACCTTCTTCTTCGCGTTCACCAACTGTAAACTCTGGCTTTTCGTATACTTCTGGACTCTAGTCCTGTTCCAGAACCTGAGTGTTGCATGTACATCTGTTTCACAAATCTGACTCATTTGCATGCAGACTGTTGGTTCCGTGCCTCTCAGGCAGTGATGTCAATTCTTGACTCAACTCAACTCAGCTCAACTTAGGCAGATGTACTTCGACTTCAAAGGAAGCTCCCAATTAGACAACATGCTTTTGGGCAGGCAGTGGGTCTGTTCTTCTTTCCCCACAATGGGGCTGAGAAACCCACATAGGGAATTATGATATATAACTGACTGCTTTATTTGTGCAACTTTTATCTCCTTCATTTCCAAGAAACGCCTGATATATGCTGTGCTCTTCTCCATAAATCTAAGCCATTGTCATGATAGTCTCTAAATGTTTACATTTTATTAGAGTATGCTAACTTATTAAAAAAAAAAAATATCTCTTAGTTGACTTTTTTTTGCAGGACATAACATTGCTTTAAAGTATTAAAATGCACCAATATTATTTCCTCTGTTGGGTGTCTGTTGTGCGCGAGCGTGCATGCATGCACGCGCACACACACACACACACACACATATATATATATATATACACATACATATTTAACTTTGAAGTACCGAAAAGGTACCTCCATAATCTGATGTTAGTTTAACATTTTGACCTCTAAATGATCTTGCCAGCCGACTGGTCAGCATTTCACCTTGCTGGGCCAGCTACTAACAGCTATGGGCGCCTGACAGTGGACAACTCATCTCATCTCCACTGGCAGTGGATTTCCTCTGTAGATCACTCCATGATGGATAACTTCTGGATTATTCAGGATAGTCATGGAGGTTTCAGGTTTGTTTGACATTTAAAAATTTATTTTAACTGAGAGTGTTGCCATTTATAAAATGCTATTTTTGGCAGCCTAGTGCCATTTCTTTTTCATCTTTCATCTTCTTCTTCTTCTATGTTGGCCATGGGGGGGAGGGGGGGGGGGCATACTTTGTTGTTTATAGCTAGGCTACAATTTTTTATGCAAATGCCTTTTGCAGCTTGCTTGTTTGGGCAGCACAGGGTTTATTGCCCCCCCCACCTCCCTTTCAAAGGAAGGGGGCCACAGAACCCACACAGAGAATGCCATTATTTGATTGGTTCTGTTATATTTGGTCCATGAAGCCAGGGGTAGTTGCTGATTGTTGGAGGAAGTAATGGGAATGAGCGAACAGATGAGGTTTCCAAAAATGCAGAGCTGAGACATGATGGTCTCTGGTCCTAGGCTTACCCAAGGAATTTTCACGTCCTGTACGTGACTGCTTAACCTTACATCTGTGTATTTAGCTCCTCACTCATCACGGGCTGTGCCCCTTTGGAGATCAACAGGGAGCAGCCCACAGGTCTGGGACTGTGATGACCACAGAAGTGGGCATAATCTCCTTCAGCACGTTAGACTACTTTTTCCTCCGAAGTCGGAGTACATCTGCCGGAGAGGCGGGGAACGAGAATTGCAAACAAATAAGCCAGTAAAACGGATGTACATGCAAAACTCAGGTCAAGGTAAAAGCCAAAAGTCCATTTTGGACGAACAACCTCGACTTACCGCCGGAATTCACAGCCGGTGAACAAGAAGAAGAAGACTACTTTAATGTTCGGTTTATGTTTATGTGGGCCATTATACATCATGTGGGGGATGTATGGCAGAAGTCTTGCATGAGAATACGTAAGACTAGCACAGAGCCTGATGACAACCAAGGTGAGGTATACACACCACAACGGCCTTCACTCTCTCTCATGCCTGTGACCCAAATCTCTACACCACATGTAAAAGATTAAATGAGAAAGTGTTGGTTGTTTCAGAAGTGTGAGAGCAGTGTCTACACAGGAGTTGATATTGATGATCAAACAAAGTGTAAATCACCTTTTCAAGTGATTATTGTTATGGTGGAAATATCTGTTATTATTATTTATGGGTATTGATATCCGGGTTTACTTCTCTCTTTAGATGGTTTGTAGTCCTGTCTCTGGCAAAACAATGTGTCCTTCATGAGGATCTATCATGTAGGCATGAGAGGATTCTCTATGAGGAAATAGTTTAACTGTGCCTAACACTCTAAGTGTTATTGGTTCAATTTGGATTCTTTTCTTGAGTTTGCCATTGCAGTTTGAATTTATTTACTTTTTGGTTGTCGCTGGAGCTGCTGAGTTCCTTGTTGGTGGGAGAACAATCTGAACAGAAAGTGACCATGTCATATTGGTTAAAACTGTGCAGTAGAGTCAGTCCTGTTACCTGACAACTTTTCTTAGATATCAGACTGTAAATGTGCTACTTTGTGAAAATAAGCCCTAAGGTGTCTTTTGGAGCAAAACTTAATACAAAACCCAGTCTTATTTTCAGGAGAGAACATGGTACCTAGAACTTTGGATGCCTACCTCTCTAGTGTAGTTGGCTAAACCTGACTTCGCGGTGACCGGGTGAAGAACTCCTTGTGGTTCGGGTTCACTCTCGAGGGTAGGCGGAAAAGCCACATTTCTCCCAGATTTACGGTACCTGTCATGGAATCAAGGCCGAAGGGTTGCAATATCCATATGACCTGGAGAAAAGATCCAAAGTATGCTCTCCACTCATGACCTTTCCAGTGAAGCTTGCCACTCTGCTCGAAGCATCCCTGTCTTCACCTTTTTCAGCATGCTTTCAGAGTTTGTTACAATTACAACATGTGTATGCATTTAGATGAAACTATCATCATCAACAGAACATGCCATACAGACTGGCATGAGTGATCATGCTTCTTCAGATCTTGCAGTTTCTAACACCATGTTGTGTGTTGACACATTTCTATGCCGTTACAAAAGGCTGTCAAGAATTTTCTCTCTTATTGTCTTTCTTTATCTCTCTTTCTAGACACCTCCAGCTGCTGCACTATGTTTCAGTTTGTCTTTTTTCTAACCATCATCATCATGTAGGAGGTCCTTTACAGACTGATGCTCTCATCATAGTCTGCCTGAATGAAACTCACCAGTTTCCCCACCTCGTCCACTTCCCTGCCCAAGGTGTAACTTATATCCTGTGCCTATCTTCACGCTGGAGGACCTCTGCCACTTCCCTGCCCAAGGTGTAAAGGTGTAACTTATATCCTGTGCCTATCTTCACGCTGGAGGACCCCTGCCACTTCCCTGCCCAAGGTGTAACTTATATCTTGTGCCCATCTTCCCGCTGGTGGGCCCTTGCCACTTCCCTGCCCAAGGTGTAACTTATATCTTGTGCCCATCTTCACGCTGGTGGGCCCTGCCACTTCCCTGCCCAAGGTGTAACTTATATCCTGTGCCTATCTTCATGCTGGAAGACCCCTGCCACTTCCCTGCCCAAGGTGTAACTTATACAGTGTGCCCATCTTCACGCTGGAGGGCCCCTGCCACTTCCCGGCCCAAGGTGTAACTTATATCCTGTGCCCATCTTTACGCTGGAAGCCCCTGCCACTTCCCTGCCCAAGGTGTAACTTAAATCCTGTGCCCATCTTCACGCTGAAGAGCCCCTGCCCAACTTTCCAGGTACTGAGCCTTCTGCTATTATTTTTTTTCCTATCCGACATGGTGCTTGATAAGGCCAGAATGTTTCAGCTTCCAAGACAGGATTCTGTTACTACCCAGTATTGCTTAATTTTCAGATCTGTTAGGATGTCAGTATTTCTTTTCTTCTTTGTCCATGTTTTCCAGAGTCTGAGGACATAGTCTGAGCAAGAGGAAACTACCACATTATTATCGCTAGAGACTTTCTTATAATAGGGCCCCAAAAGAGGAATAGTGCTTCTGTTTGATGTCTGTGAGTTGTAGAAGACACCTTCAAAAACGTTTAAGCTGTCCAAGGAATTTTAAGCATTCGTCTGTACAAGGACATCCCTGAGATGAAATAATTATAAAAATTGTCATTTGCTATAGTCAGTATGTGTTGAGCAAATGTATGTAGTAAATTGAGTAAATGTATATAGTAAATTGAACAGATGTATGTAGTAAATAGAGCAAATGTATGTAGTACATTCTTCTTTGCATTCACCAGCTATAAACTCTGGTAGAAAGTTCTGGTCATTCATTCACTTCTGGACTGTAGTCCTGTTCCAAAACCTGAGTGTTGCGTATGCATCCATTTTACAGATCTGAAACATGTGTTTTCAGACTGTTGGTTCCTTGCCTTTCAGGTAGATGCACTCCGACTTCGAAGGAAGCTGCCAATTAGTCGACTCTTACAACATGCTTTTAGGTAGGCAGTGGGTCTATTCTTGTTTTCCCTATAACAGGGCCCCGGAACCCACACGGGGGTGTAGAACATTGAGCAGATGTATGTAGTAAATTGAGCAAATGTATGTAGTAAATTGAGCAGATGTATATTGTAAATTGAGCAGATGTATGTAGTAAATTGAGCAGATGTATGTAGTAAATTGAGCAGATTTATGTAGTAAATTAAGCAAATGTATATAGTAAATTGAGCAGATGTATGTAGTAAATTGAGCAGATGCCTGTAGTAAATTGAGCAGATGTATGTAGTAAATTGAGCAGATGTATGTAGTAAATTGAGCAGATGTATGTAGTGAATTGAGCAGATGCCTGTAGTGAATTGAGCAGATGCCTGTAGTAAATTGAGCAGATGTGTGTAGTAAATTGAGCAGATGCCTGTAGTAAATTGAGCAGATGCCTGTAGTAAATTGAGCAGATGTATGTAGTAAATTGAGCAGATGCCTGTAGTAAATTGAGCAGATGCCTGTAGTAAATTGAGCAGATGTGTGTAGTAAATTGAGCAGATGCCTGTAGTAAATTGAGCAGATGTATGTAGTAAATTGAGCAGATGCCTGTAGTAAATTGAGCAGATGTGTGTAGTAAATTGAGCAGATGTGTGTAGTAAATTGAGCAGATGCCTGTAGTGAATTGAGCAGATGCCTGTAGTAAATTGAGCAGATGTGTGTAGTAAATTGAGCAGATGCCTGTAGTAAATTGAGCAGATGCCTGTAGTAAATTGAGCAGATGTATGTAGTAAATTGAGCAGATGCCTGTAGTAAATTGAGCAGATGTGTGTAGTAAATTGAGCAGATGCCTGTAGTAAATTGAGCAGATGTGTGTAGTAAATTGAGCAGATGCCTGTAGTAAATTGAGCAGATGTGTGTAGTAAATTGAGCAGATGTGTGTAGTAAATTGAGCAGATGTGTGTAGTAAATTGAGCAGATGTGTGTAGTAAATTGAGCAGATGCCTGTAGTAAATTGAGCAGATGCCTGTAGTAAATTGAGCAGATGCCTGTAGTAAATTGAGCAGATGCCTGTAGTAAATTGAGCAGATGTCTGTAGTAAATTGAGCAGATGTGTGTAGTAAATTGAGCAGATGTGTGTTGTAAATTGAGAAGATGCCTGTTGTAAATTGAGAAGATGCCTGTAGTAAATTGAGCAGATGCCTGTAGTAAATTGAGCAGATGTGTGTAGTAAATTGAGCAGATGTGTGTAGTAAATTGAGCAGATGTATGTAGTAAATTGAGCAGATGTGTGTAGTAAATTGAGCAGATGTGTGTAGTAAATTGAGCAGATGTGTGTAGTAAATTGAGCAGATGCCTGTAGTAAATTGAGCAGATGCCTGTAGTAAATTGAGCAGATGTGTGTAGTAAATTGAGCAGATGTGTGTAGTAAATTGAGCAGATGCCTGTAGTAAATTGAGCAGATGTGTGTAGTAAATTGAGCAGATGTGTGTAGTAAATTGAGCAGATGTGTGTAGTAAATTGAGCAGATGCCTGTAGTAAATTGAGCAGATGCCTGTAGTAAATTGAGCAGATGCCTGTAGTAAATTGAGCAAATGCCTGTAGTAAATTGAGCAGATGTGTGTAGTAAATTGAGCAGATGCGTGTAGTAAATTGAGCAGATGCCTGTAGTAAATTGAGCAGATGCCTGTAGTAAATTGAGCAGATGTGTGTAGTAAATTGAGCAGATGTGTGTAGTAAATTGAGCAGATGTGTGTAGTAAATTGAGCAGATGTGTGTAGTAAATTGAGCAGATGTGTGTAGTAAATTGAGCAGATGTGTGTAGTAAATTGAGCAGATGTGTGTAGTAAATTGAGCAGATGTATGTAGTAAATTGAGCAGATGCCTGTAGTGAATTGAGCAGATGTATGTAGTAAATTGAGCAGATGTGTGTAGTAAATTGAGCAGATGTGTGTAGTAAATTGAGCAGATGTGTGTAGTAAATTGAGCAGATGTATGTAGTAAATTGAGCAGATGTATGTAGTAAATTGAGCAGATGTGTGTAGTAAATTGAGCAGATGTGTGTAGTAAATTGAGCAGATGTGTGTAGATGTATGTAGTCAAAAATATAGTAGAGGACACTTTCATCAGTTCTGGGGAATCAGGCATTTGATGCTAGGCTCATATTTTTACAGACCAGTCAGCCCTTAGTGGGTTATGTGCTCAGTATTACATCAGCTGCCTTTTCTTCCCAGGACATTACCTGGTACCAATTTTAGGTTGGGTTGATCTGTGAGCCGAGGTCACATCACTACTGCGGCTCTTAAATGTGTTTAGTACCTATTTGCAGATGTTTAACATGGGTTTCAAGCCAGTTTCTTGTGTTGCAGCTTGGCTAAACTTCCCCATAACATCAGTCATCAGATCAACCAGACAATCATTGCTATGGGAGGTAAGCCTGGAACCTACGACTTCATCAGCGGTAGCACTGGCACCATCAACGATGGAGAAGACTGGTCAGAGTACTCCCTGTGGTTAGGGCTGGCCGTAGTCGGGGCAATACTTATCATCATTATTGGCATGGTGGCTGTGAGGTCTTGCATGAGGCGGAGGAGGAAGGCACGAGCAGGACGTCGGTGGAGGGAGGTGGATCGTGACAGTGGTGCTGGGGGGAACTTTTACTCTGTTGCTTCAGAATCTGACACAGATGACAATGACTTTGAGATTGATGTCTATGATAAGACAAACAAACAGAGCTCAAAGCTTCTTACATCGTACTGATGGAGATTTTGAACATACAAGTGTGGCTCCCTGCCAAGATTTTCTGATAAATATTTTTGTTCATACAGCAAAGCATTGAGCATGCTGAAACCACACATTGGTCATGTTTCTCTTAAAGACAATCATGATAGCATAATTAAATGTTTAAACAAGGGGCTTTTCTTATTATTGTTTATGTAGGCGATGGTTTATCCACCTTAATGCCTGCCTATCATCCTAATGACCCGAAAGTTTATCAAGGAGCCAAGCCAGCCGGAATCGCCCAGCTATTTTTAATTATTCTGGTGGGTTTTCCCTATTTATAGTGTGTTATGGTTTGACCTATCCGGTCTTTTGAGCTTAGCCAAAGTGGCTTTTGCCTTCCTCTGCTGAATTACACTAGCATTGACATGGTTTATTTTGATTCTCAAATACTCATTGTTGCCTACCCGGCCTGGTTTTCTTTGTGCTTTATGGATATTGCGACCACAGTGGGTATACGATTTGTTGATTTGTTCAGTTATCAGGGTGTTAATGTTCTTTTTGGAATTACAGGGTTGTAGATTTGTAGACAGGCAGTAGTTCACTGTCCAGATCATATAAAAGTTGTTGTTTTAACATATTCTAGAAGTGTTGTTTGTGTTACCATTGTTGATTGCATAGATCAGATGATTGGATGTACAAATCAACCAGAACATGATGATTGTTAACAAAGGCTGTTAGTAAAGAGAGTCTGAAGAATCAGAATCAGCAGATGGTGTTTGTTAACACCTGTTGGATGTACAGATCATTTAGAAGATGCTGTTTGTTAACACCTGTTGGATGTACAAATCATTCAGAAGATGGTGTTTTTTAACACTTGTTGGATGTACAGATCATTCAGAAATGCTGTTTGTTAACACCTGTTGGATGTATAGATCCTTCAGAAGATGGTGTTTTTTAAAACTTTTGGATGTACAGATCATTCAGAAGATGGTGTTTTTTAACACTTGTTGGATGTACAGATCATTCAGAAATACTGTTTTTTAACACCTGTTGGATGTACAGATCATTCAGAAATGCTGTTTGTTAACACCTGTTGGATGTATGAACCGTCAGCATTCAGAGCATGGGACAAATGGTTTAACCACTTTGTCATGGAGACCCCTGTTTGTTATCAAATCCTCTAGGTACAGATCGGTAAGAAGATGGTGTTTGTTAGCACAGATGTATAGACCAGTAAGAAGATGGTGTTTCTTAACACAGTTAGATGTGTAGATCAGTAAGAAGATGGTGTTTGTTACCACAGATGTATAGATCATTAAGAAGATAGATGGTGTTTGTTACCACAGATGTATAGATCATTAAGAAGATAGATGGTGTTTGTTAACCCAGTTAGATGTATAGAACAGTAAGAAGATGGTGTTTGTTAACACAGTTAGATGTATAGAACAGTAAGAAGATGGTGTTTGTTACCACAGATGTATAGACCAGTAAGAAGATGGTGTTTCTTAACACAGTTAGATGTGTAGATCAGTAAGAAGATGGTGTTTGTTACCACAAATGTATAGATCATTAAGAAGATAGATGGTGTTTGTTAACCCAGTTAGATGTATAGACCAGTAAGAAGATGGTGTTTGTTAACACAGTTAGATGTATAGATCGGTAAGAAGATGGGGATTTTTAACAAATTGTGGATGTACAGACCAATCATAAAAGGATGTTTGTTAACAAATGCTGTTAGTACAGATAAATCAGAAGAGGGTATTGGCACAAGTTAGATATACAGATCAGTCACAAGATGTTGAAGGATGGAAGTGCTGATCTGAAAATTCATCTTTGTGTATTATTTTTTCAGTTTCTGGTCATACAATTGTGATCCATTTCTATGTATACGTATGTTATGATTTTTATTATGATTTATGGGTGAAGTTTGATATCTCATATGTTTGATGAATTTATTTATATTGTACCTTTGTGTCTTCTCCCTTTTCCAACATTCCATGGTGTTTTATACCCTGTCCTCCTCGTGTGGGTTCTCGGGCCCTATTATGGGGAAAACAAGAATACATCCAAAGCCTCCCTAATAAGCAGGTCATAGGAGTAAACTAATTAGGGGTTTCTTTCAAAGTCGGGATGCATTTGCTGTAAGAAATACAAAAGACAGGAGAAGAAGCAAACTGTTACAGGCATAGTTTGGAGTAAAAAATGAAAAGATTAACAGAAAAAGAATTATATTAAGAAATAAATCAGGGAATATCTTTGCTGAATACTGATAAAGAGATGCTAGGGAGTTCAACATTGGAAAACTGTCAATCGGGTGCACATTGCTGTCATACAGTAATATACAAATCAAAATTACGATCATTAGTTAACCCTTCTTTTCACCTGCTCTGCTAATCTTTTAGAAAACATATTTACCTACGTATGTGCTTCCAAACAGAAGGAAGATTCTGCTGGCCATGTATATTCCTACATGTGATGTGCACATTTGCCTTTTTCTACAAATTTCTGATTTCTAACTCAATTTTTTTGGTTTGCAAGTGCCGGTGTTATTGTTATTCCTTAGTTACTGAAGCTTTAAGGTTTCTTGTTAAATGAAGTGATCTTGGCTAGCATTCGGCCACTATGTGCACAGAGTGAGTTTATTTCTGTCTCGACTGTCTCACAACACTAGTGTTCATCTTATATATACCTGTGAGACATACTGTATCTGCAATAGATGTGATCATCAGATCACAGCAGAGGAATGGGTGATTGCCTTACTGATGATATAATCACTTCAGATGGACTGTTTGATCACCCTGTTTATAATATGATTACTGCAGATGGACTGTTTAATAGACACTGATCACCCAAATGGTGATAAAAGTATAATCACTACATATGGACACTGATTGCCCTAGTGTTGGTATGAGTATAATCACTGCAGATACACTGATCACCGTAGTGGAGATATAATCACTGCAGATACACTGATCACCGTAATGGAGATATAATCACTGCAGATGAACACTGATCACCGTAATGATGGTATCATTACTGCAGATGAACACTGATCACCGTAATGGTGGTATAATCACTGTAGATGGACACTGATCACCGTAATGGTGGTATAATCACTGCAGATGGACACTATCTCTATCTATCTATTGTTTTCTTCACTTTTACCGGGTTGCAGCCCAGTGTCGTGGTTTAAAATATTTGTTTTGTGCCTCTCGCGTGCAGATGGACACTGATCACCATAATAGTAGTATAATCACTGCAGATGGACACTGATCACCATAATGGTGGTATAATCACTGCAGATTGACACTGATCACCGTAATGGTGGTATAATCACTGCAGATGGACACTGATCACCGTAATGGTGGTATAATCACTGCAGATGGACACTGATCACCGTAATGGTGGTATAATCACTACAGATGGACACTGATCACCATAATGGTGGTATAATCACTGCAGATGGACACTGATCACCATAATGGTGGTATAATCACTGCAGATGGACACTGATCACCATAATGGTGGTATAATCACTGCAGATGGACACTGATCACCATAATGGTGGTATAATCACTACAGATGGACACTGATCACCATAATGGTAATATAATTACTGCAGGTGGACACCGGTCACCCTTATGGTGGTATAATCACCTCAGATGGACACCGGTATGGGGGTATAAGTTTTTTTGTCCTAATCACCACGGTTACATTTATGGCCCTTTAGAGAACTTACATACTGTTAAATATGTTTCTGTTCCAGGCAGATGTTACTTTAACTCTTGCTATCACGGTTAGTTACTTCAGCTCTTTTTATTCCACACAATTACAGATTATTTATGTTTGAGTCTTTTTCTTCTTCTTCTCTTTTATTTTGTACCTCAGTGAAGTGTTGGGGGAAGATGTAACGTTCGTTGATATGCTCTGTCAAGAGCATATTAAGATTGAATGTCATTTCTGTATGGCTGTTTTGAATGCCATCAATCCATCTTTTCTGAGGTTTTCTGCTCGCTCTACACCTGTTGTAACATTTCAGTGTGGCTCGCTGTAGTAGATAGTACCAGGGAATTCTTGTTAGGTGTCCATACCACTTCATTTATTATTCTTTGATGACCTGTAAGACTGGCTTTATTCCTAGGATTCGTCTGATTTTGTGATTTCGTACTCTATCTTTCCTTGAAACTCCTGCAGCTCTTCTAAGGCATTTCATCTCTGTTGTCACAATAAGAGGACTTAAGTGTCCACGTTTGGCACTGATAGCATGTTTGAGTCTGAACAGGTTAACATAATGACACATTGGTGTCTCAGTTACCAGATTACCAATGACACATTGGGACTGAGGCGGAACTCCACAATAGAGGAAAGCCACCTATAATAATATATTAAAATTAGTATCTCCTAATGGTGGCATAGAAGGTAAGAGGAAACCATCACATTCAATTCCAAAACAATAGCCAGGCTGTGATGCTCCTAAATGCCCTTTGAAATCTTTGATGTCCCCCCTATAAATATGGTTTTCTTCTGTTGTTATTTGATATTTAATTTATGTAAAAGTAGAAATGGACCAAGCTGTGTTGACTATAGAGCTTATCATTAATCTGTAGCTTTGAAAATAGACATGTGCTGAGTTGAATGTATTGTCACATGTTTGTATTTGTTTACAATTACACACACACTGCATATTGTTGATTGATTGATGCCTCAGTTACATTGCACTATACACTGCTGATTGATTGATTGATGTCTCAGTTACCCTTGCGCTGTATATTGTTGGCTGATTGATGCCTTGGTTACCCTCGTGCTATACATTGTTGATTGATTGATGCCTGATTTACCCACACACTGCACATTGCTTATTGATTGATGCCTGATTTACCCACATACTGTACATTGCTGATTGATTGATGCCTCAGTTACCCACATACTGCACATTCCTTATTGATTGATGCTTGAATTACCCACGTACTGCACATTGCTGATTGATTGATGCATGAGTTACCCACGTACTGCACATTGCTGATTGATTGATGCCTCAGTTACCCACATACTGCACATTGCTGATTGATTGATGCCTCAGTTACCCACATACTGCACATTGTTGATTGATTGATGTCTCAGTTACCCACACACTGCACATTGCTGATTGATTGATGCATGAGTTACCCACATAATGCACATTGCTGATTGATTGATGCCTCAGTTACCCACAAACTGCACATTGTTGATTGATTGATGTTTCAGTTACCCACACACTGCACATTGTTGATTGATTGATGTCTAAGTTCCCACAAACTGCACATTGTTGATTGATTGATGTCTCAGTTCCCACAAACTGCACATTGTTGATTGATTGATGTCTCAGTTACCCACGCTGTATACATTGTTGATTGCTTGATGTCTCATGTAAGTGCATTCTTGTGGTATTTACACAGCTGACCATGTTGCTTGACCACATGTCATCTAGTTTCTTGTTTACTGTTAAAAAACACCTTCTTTTACATTCAGAGTTAGTGGTGTCATTTCACATGGTGTAAATATGCTTGTTAGGCTTTGCGAACAAATGCTTTGTGTTTATGAGGTTCCTTGTTTGATCCCAGCTGTGCAGGCATTTGGGCATCAGACGGCCTTGGACTGGTTTCAGCATTAATATTGAGAGCCAAACATTCAGGCCACTGGGGGAAACTGTTGAACGTAAGATTGCCTAGTGAAATTATAAACAGGCAACAAATTATGATTTTTATTCTACAGCATTGTGTAAGGCAGAGCTATTCAACTAAGTTTACTAAAGGGCCACAATTTTTAAAATGGAGATCGTCCCAGGCCAGAAACTAGCACTCGAGCATAGAAAGAGCTCTGGTATGACATAAGTGGCAATTATCTGCTGGCTACTTGCTAAGCCTCCTCCAGTTTAATAGCCCTCATGTAAAGTGTAGACAACTAACTTTTTAAAAATGTGTTTTAAGAAACATATTTATATTCATCTGAGTGCTATATTAGCTCTTGTCCTTTGGAGATATCTATGTATTTCTGTGGAAGATTGCTTTGTTTTATATTGTATGCTTTATGTATGTCAAGCTTTAACAGAAGTGAGAAATGTAATAGACAAGTGCTTGCCTGCCTACCTTAAACTGGTGGGTTCAAAACCACATCATGGCGGGCTATATAATCTAGACACCAGGATTGATCCAGCTTAAAATGGGTGCTGAGAAATGTCCCGAGAAGTAAAAATGGCTGGCATGATATTAACCATTTCAGCCATTAAAGACTGATCAACTTATACAATTATGGGTGTAGCACCGTATACCTGGTTTCACCCAGCCTTAAATGGGTACTAGGTGAACTCCTGGAGAGTAAAGGCGGCCGGCAGGATGTTGACCACATCATCTATCATGCGCTGATTGGTCAGTAAAAGAATGAGTTTAGCCTCATATGCCCAGTGCACCATTGGCATGTAAATTGACCTTTACTGTCACCATATACCTGATGTGCACCAGGAGATGTGGTCAATTCTCAGCACTCAAGGGAACCACGAGACGCATGTACAATCAAACAGTTTCTCTTCCTGGGAGGTTTGGGGGGGAGGGGGGGGGGGGGGGAGGGGGGGGGTGAATAGACCCACTGCCTCCTTGACAAGCATATAATAAGAGTCGACTAATTAGGAGCTTCAGCTCCAGCTCTAGAACAAGACTAAAGTTCAGAAGTTGATGAACGGCCAGAATTTCCGTCGGAGTTTACAGCCAGTGAACAGGAAGAAGAAGGAAGAAAACTGTTACTAGTGCCATCAGAATTGGAACGCTGTGTTTGCTGCTGAAGATGAGGACAGTGCAATTATGGGAATGCCCCGATTGCAGTGATATCTATTCTTAATTTAACATTCAACATTCCGTGATGTGCCTGTGGCAATACACATTTTCTCTACTCATCATGTATTGGGAAGTCATAGAGCAAATGTTAAGTTGTTTGGCTGGTTCCACAGGTGACATTCACCAAATAATGTCTTATATGAGCACCCGGACATTTTTATTGCCAAGATCCTTTCAAGGTGAACATGTTGAGAAAGACTGTCAGCATTAGTTGCTGTGGTCAGATTCTGTTGATGTCATCTTCACATGTCTGTTCAACTGTTTGGTGCTGCCACAAGGAAATCTTTAGTTTGCTCAGCCTCCCAATAGTGGCCAGTGCACTCAAGTGGCTTAAGACTGATTTAAGTGCACAATAATAATAATTATAGTGATAATTATAAGCTGAATAATAATAATCTGAAATGTATAAACAAATACTTAAGGGTTAGGAGGGCCACAGCCATCCTGCAAATTTGCCGGGGGGGGGGGGGGGGGGGAGCTTCAGCTGCCCCAGATGTTGTGAATTTGGGTGGGGGGGGGGTGGGCTGGGCACCTCAGCCTCCATCTTCCGGCACCACTGCTCGGGTGATTCCTTATCATATAGAAGATTATATGAATAGACAAAGAATGACACTAGAAACTATCAGGCGTCAGTGGCTGCTTTCTTATGTTGAGTTGTCTAAACTGGTTTACCCAGCTTCAGCTAATGAGATGAAAAATAACATTCAAGTAAATTCCAGGTGACAGATGAAGTGAGTGGCCATAACAGGTGATATCTGAGCAGTTAGGATGTTCAAGCCCTCAATCCAAGATCATGGAGAGGATACCATTTTTGGGTTTCTTTTTTATTTTTGTGATTAAAATTTTTTTTTGTTACAAATCTGTGCCATAATTGAGTCTTGTTGAGGTAAAGGCAGACACCGTACCTCTACAACAGTCATCAGCCTTTCCCATCCTGCTGCTTAGCCTAAAATGTGTGCCATCGCAAATGATTTGCACTTGACTAAAAGTTAGTGGTGTGACCTTTACAGGATGTTACAATCAAACACAGCATCCTTTGGCTGAGATTGTTTGACTGTATTTAGTAGTTTGCCATTGCTATCTTAGTAATCAGCTCTCCATACCATAGTCGAAATCAACACAAAGTGGTCTCCACTCAACTATGTGCTAAAAATATTCACTTTATGTTAAAAATGGCTACTGAAAGCTTGTTATCTCAAAAAATATTTTATATTTTCACTATAACTTCCTGCACTTAATCGTTTTCTGATTGTTTAAAACCGCACATAGACTGTTCCTCAAAATAGAAGGCTAGGAATCAATTAGAAGTGTGTACATTTGAGACAGGAAGTGGCCGTGGTGTATCTGCTAGATGCTCACCTGTGGATCGGAAGCTGAGGGGTTCTATTCCTGGGGTGCCAGATTTTTTCATAAATGATCTTGGCTCAAAGGTTGACCCAGCCTTGAGTGGGTACCAGGTGCATACCTGGGAAGTAAAGGTGGCCGGAATGATGCTGACCACACATTCACCTAGTGCCGATTGGTGGTGTGTAGAAAACGCTCCTTTACTTGACATTTGAGACAAGAAGGAAAAAGAGAAGCATTATTTACAATTTTCACCTGAAAATAACCTTGGCCTCCAGTGAGACCACACCTGTAGATGATTGAAGACCCTCAGAACGCTGGATACCTGGTTAGTTCATAAATATTGGGTTCCCCAAAATAACTGTTTTATACTGCTGAACTGGGTACCTAGGATTCACACCCCAATGGGGGCACTTTGTGTCACTTGGTGTTGGCATGTCAGGCTGCAGTCTCAGAGGGGAAAACAGGAACAAGAGATGGGATGTCCAGCTTTTCATTTACCGTATCCTTACCTGCACAGGACTGCTGGTTACACCTGGCTGAAATAGCCGCTACAGGACCTTAAATATAACTTATTTAGAAGATTGAACAGGGTATCGGGATCTGGGGGGTGGAGGGAATGAGACGACCAGAACAGTTGAATGGTTGTCATTGACTTGAGTCTGTAAATTAGCGGAGTTGTGGCTGTGTATAGTATGTGTACTTGGTCTTTCTTTATTTATGTGTTCATTTTATTGATAAGTGTTTGATGTTTTAAATTTTGTTCAGCTTGTCTTGATGGAAACAGATTTTGGTTCACGATGGAAAAATAAAAATATAAAATAAAACTGTTGATTTGTCTGTTTGAACTGTTTTTGTATCAGAGGACAGCAAAATTAGATATAAATCAAAACATGATGCATTCCTTGGCACCGAAAGAGTTAATATTGCATATGTATGAGATTTTCTCATCTCATTGATTTTTTCCTCCATGCTTTATAATGTTATCTTGCAATTTCTGAAGTCAGTATTTGATAACAGCGACACTAAGGTTTTTTAAATTAACATACAATTGTTTAAAAATTGTTTGTAACTTTTAATTTAAGGTTGAACTGGTAGTTCAACCTTAAATTAAAAGTTACAAACAATTTTTAAAGTTTCACTTGTAAGGTTTACATTTCAGACTGTTGTTTCAACATTGCTATATCCTGAAATGTGTGTTTGAATCTAACCTTCTTGGTCTGAAGGGAAGGACCTCCTACAACTGTGAGGCAGAAATAACAATAGTCAAAAGTCAAGGAATGGATTACGGTAACAGTCAGCCCCTGGCTGCTGTGTGGTTTTTCTAGGCAAATTTACGTCCAGTGGTTTGCCATTGCTTGCTGGACAGTCAGCTTTCTTGATGCCACTGTCGAAACCACCGCAAGGCGCATGGCCTGCAGCTGGGATCGAACCCGGCACCCCGGCATTACGAAGCGTTCAAATTGACTTAGCCACAGAGCCGACACCACATCATGAGGAACTGTATTAAAGGGTCAGGGCATTAGTAAGGTTGAAAACCACTTGTCTAAATGATAGTGTTATGTTATTCTATAGGGTCCCCATGTGGGTTCTGTGGCTCCTGGTTGGGAGAAAAGAATAGACCCGCAGCTGCCCTAACAAGCATGCCATAGGAGGCCACTATTTAGCAGTGTTTCCTTCACAGTTGGAGGGCCTCTGTCTGAGATTTAAGGAACCAGCAGTCTGGATACAAATAAGCCAGGTCTATAAGACGGGTGTACATGCAAAACTCAAGTTCTGGATCAAGACTTAAGTCCAGGAGTGGATGAACAACCAGAACCTTCCACTTGTGTTTACAGCCAGTGCTCGCTAAGGAGGAATAGCATTCACAGCCCATTCACAATCCTGTCCCTAGAAGACAAGCTTAAGCATTATTGTAGAGACCATGTATTGTCCATGCAGCCTTGGTAATGGTAATGGTTATGTTAGTTGCTCCGCTCCTGTACTAACGAAAAACACACAGAATGTTCATCACAGTCCTTGGTGGAAAGATTGACAGACTGCCGTCTCAGCATATACCCTAGCATACGCACACATTAAAAGCATACGGTAGCCATCAGAAGTTCTAACACAAACAGTCCGACATTAGAAATGCAGTTGCATGGGCAACGATCAAGGAATTATACCTATCATTTGAATCCATATTTAGAATGTGTGTGATAACTGAAAGTATTTATTTCAAAACCTAAAAAAAAAAAAAAAAATACTGGATGTGATCAATACAGTGATGTTTTGTAGAGGGCTTACATTCAGCGGTAATAAATCGATTATTTTAAGACACAAGGTAATAAATATTATTCAAGTTTTCCGCATTAGAGCCGGACTAAAAAAAAAAATCAGAAATCACCTTGTTCTTACATTGACCCAGCCTCAAATGGGTACCAGGTAAAGTCCTGGGAAGTAAAGCTGGACGGCGTGATGTTGACATCACTCACCGAGTGCCGAGTGATCTACAAAATATATGCCCTATATGCCCAATCTGCTTGAAGTCATGGAAAAGAGTCCTTTGCCTCTACTTAGTGTAAATTTGCCTTCGTACTCACAACCCAGGAGGTGTCAAAGGACAATTTTCCAAATTAAAATGATATAAATTACATACATTTCTGGTTTAAAAAAAAAGATTTTATCTATATATATGATGTTGTGGTTAGGTCTCCAGTATCTAAAGGGCCTGTCTGCAAAGTAGTAATCAGGGGGAGGGGGTGGGAGCGCCGAAAGGGTGATGGTTCATGAGTATCCTTCTTCTCTTTTTCTTTGCATTCGTTTTCGTATGGTCAGATCAGACCATCAGGCCTCTATGAACTCGCATGTCAGTAGCAGGTCTTTCATGGTTTCACATAGCTTGTTCTGCACACTTTACTCTTGAGGCCAGGTGTCTTTTCAAAGTTTGATATATGTAGAGTGGGCAGGCTTGCAGAATGTGCTCAGGTGTTTGTGGTCCTGTTTGACAGGCACACTGTGGGGACTGTACAATCTTTATTTTATGCATGTGGTAGTTGAGCCTGCAGTGTCATGTTTGTCGTGAAGTGAGCAGCCAACCCTACATGATGGAGGAGTCGTGTATCTGACTTCCCTACGCGGACAGTCAAATTTCAAACTTAAACCCGTCCGGAAGGATATATAGTCCCTTATATTGATATATACCTTTATCTGGTAAAATATTCATTTCTAGACCCTCTAGTTGCTTTGATAAATCTTCATTTTCAAACTTGCAACTGTAGGTTGAAGATTTCTGGTATTTTATTCGGAAATTCATGTAGGCCAGTTTACTCCTTAGGCATGAATACAGGGGACTTGTTTCCTAGAGACGCTAAGTTTGGTTTTGAGAAAGCATTCTTTCGCCTGATCCCAAAGTGTCAAGACGTGTATACAGTCTATGAAGAAATTGGCGCATTCAAAGTTACAGTTCTATCTTGGAAGAATTCCTAAGCTTGGGTAAGTTGATTATAGTTTACGAGTACCATAATATAGGTCTTTTTAAAGTTGGCCACTGCTGCAGAGAGGGAAGATTCAGCTGTGTGATCGCACAGAGTTGGGCCGTTCTTGATGTCCATAGATCAGGTTCCGAACATTAAACCTTTCCCTGTGCAGACTAATTAGTTTGTGCTCTACATAACCCACACCATTTGTAAAGATATTAAACCCTACAAGTAATTATTCTCTGACCAGACAAACTAAGTTTTGTGCCTCCTAGCAGGGATAAAGAATCTGGGTCATCCTTTAAAGTAACTGTTGTGACGTCAGTGTTAGGTGCTCTGAGTTGAAAGTGTGTTTGACACAGACTCAGTGGGTGTGTAGTGAGCAGCCTGTGGAGACGTGAAATATATATAGGCACTAACTGTATACATGGTATATCTGCGAGTGCAGATGTGAGGGTGGAGAGAGGATGATCTATGTGTGGTAGTGTCTATCTAGCTCCACTATATACCTTGTTTTCTATCTGTTGCACTAATTTACAGACAGATAAATGAAAGGAGACATTGTCTCATGTTCTTGAGAGTTACACTCTGAGGAATGGAGAAGGGTAGCAAAGTGGGGGGAAGGGGAGGGGGTGAGCTGGGGTGTGAATAAGGCTGATTACTAATTCTGAGTTTTTTCCTGACAGGATGATACCTCCTTAGAGATCAGGCAGACGAATCACAGTCCAGCCAACCACCACCAACCCATACCATTCTGGGCACCAAGCATACCCAAAAGTCCTGTATATTGTGCCACTACCTCAACATGGCAAGAGCTTGTTTGTGAGTTCCAGGACCAGTAGACAATTGCAGACACCTTTGTCATCAATCCAGAGATCCAGTCTTCAAGGGCTTTGTTAGGCTCTTATGCAGTTCTTGTGTCATCACCTGGGAGACATTCAGCTTGTACCAGATTAAAACGAGGCATAGATACCTGAGTCAACTACAGTCGAATCACCGTGGACTGAGGGGAGCATTGACCTACGAACTGGGATAAGTGATCTATTATTCAAATTCATGCTCTCTTCCCATAGCACCTTATGATTCCTATGATGAACTCATGTACACCTCAAGGCTAAATCTGGCTGCTTCAACACCTGGGTTGTGTCATTGATTCCTGAGCTCCACTCAATGAACTCTTGTTTATCTATTCATTATTATATGTATATATTGTGCTGATTACATGCATAAATTTTCATGGCTGACTTGGGTGTCCCTGTTTCACCATTCTAACTGTCTAGCTTTGATGTTTGTGTGAGTAATAAATGTTATCTGTGTTAACATGGCTATGATAGTATACTATCATAACCTGGGGGCTACCTTTTTATAGTAGTGGGGGTGTCCAGCCAAGTGTGCCTAGGAATATTATATTATTTGTAGTGCCAAAGCTTGAGTTGCCCTACTCCTGAAATAAGTTGAGCGTATATTGGCCACGGGATACCCCTTAGACCAATACGAGCCAACGACTCAACATAATAATTTCAGAGTGCTTTTGGTTCTTAAGGAGAAATCCTTAAATCAGGCACGTGACAGGCGTGATATGTGACACTTTTGATAGACGAAAAATTGTTGTATGTTGCTTTCTGTTGAGTTTGCTGATGGGGTCTTGTAGATGTATACTGTTATTTTTTAAAATCTCCACAATTCCTTGTATTTTCCTTTGATTAGTGTTCTGATTTCTGGTAATGATAATGAATGGGCATGTTTTTTCTCTTTTGTTATTTTTGTTGTTGTTGCAAGTCTGTCTGCTAACGGTGGTGCATGTGCTTCAAGCGGCGAAAACAAGGAAGACATCCCTAGACTGCAGGAGTGTACCGGGAAATTCCCTGCGAAATTAGATGGCCAACGAGTGGGGTGACCTTAAGTTGTACCCAGTTTGTGTTCTACACAAGTGCCGCACGCTTGCAACGACTTGGTAACATAGATGATTCATTTTTTTTATTCATCATCATCAGGTGCCTTGCAGACTGGCTTGGGCAATCATGCCTCTCTACAATCTGCGATCTCCTGCAGCATGTATCAGCTCGTGTGCTGTCACACCTTCATGCAAAGCAACAAAACTGTCAAGAATCTTCTCTCGTCTTCCTCTCTCCCTCCTGCTTTCACAGATCTTTCTAGTTGTCATAACATGCTCCATTTCCCCTTCTTTATATAACATGGCCGAAAAATGATGTCTCCGTCTCATGTCTGTAATAAGTTGACTTTGGGCTCCGGCCTTTTTCAAAACCCCTTGGCTGCTCTCTTTGGCTTTCCAAGGTATTTTAAGCATTCTTCTGTAAAACCACATCTCTGAGGCCTCAAGAAATTGTTTGGCCTGCCTACGGATTGTCCAGGGTTCACAGCCATATGTTAAAACTTGATGAATGTAGAAAGCTGGAATTCTTTTTCTAACCTTCAATGACGAGATATATTGCCAAAGATGTTCTTCATTTCCTGAAATGCAGTTTTTGCCTGTCTTATTTTGTTTCTTTTCTCATTGATGCATCTTCCATCTGATGTTATCCATGTGCCCAGATACTTAAATTTCTGAACTGGTTCTAAAATAACACCACTGACTTTTATCAGACTTTCAGGAATAATTGTTTTCTTTGAACCCACCGTTACTTCTGTCTTCCCATTATTCAAACTGAGGCCCAATATTCCACATATTTTTTTTACCACAACAGTGTCAATCATTTCCTGTAGTTCTTTCTGACTTGTTGCTATCAAGACTGTGTCTATCATTTCCTGTAGTTCTTTCTGACTTGTTGCTATCACGACTGTGTCTATCATTCCCTGTAGTTCTTTCTGACTTGTTGCTATCACGACTGTGTCTATCATTTCCTGTAGTTCTTTCTGATTTGTTGCTGTCAAGACTGTGACTATCATTTCCTGTAATTCTTTCTGATTTGTTGCTGTCAAGACTGTGTCTATCATTTCCTGTAATTCTTTCTGACTTGTTGCTATCACGACTGTGTCTATCATTTCCTGTAGTTCTTTCTGACTTGTTGCTATCACGACTGTGTCTATCATTTCCTGTAGTTCTTTCTGACTTGTTGCTATCACGACTGTGTCTATCATTTCCTGTAGTTCTTTCTGACTTGTTGCTGTCAAGACTGTGTCTATCATTTCCTGTAATTCTTTCTGACTTGTTGCTGTCAAGACTGTGACTATCATTTCCTGTAGTTCTTTCTGACGTGTTGCTATCACGACTGTGTCTATCATTTCCTGTAGTTCTTTCTGACTTGTTGCTATCACGACTGTGTCTATCATTTCCTGTAGTTCTTTCTGACTTGTTGCTATCACGACTGTGTCTATCATTTCCTGTAGTTCTTTCTGACTTGTTGCTATCACGACTGTGTCTATCATTTCCTGTAGTTCTTTCTGACATGTTGCTGTCAAGACTGTGACTATCATTTCCTGTAATTCTTTCTGACTTGTTGCTGTCAAGACTGTGTCTATCATTTCCTGTAATTCTTTCTGACTGTTGCTGTCAAGACTGTGTCTATCATTTCCTGTAGTTCTTTCTGACTTGTTGCTATCACGACTGTATCTATCATTTCCTGTAGTTCTTTCTGACTTGTTGCTATCACGACTGTGTCTATCATTTCCTGTAGTTCTTTCTGACTTGTTGCTATCACGACTGTGTCTATCATTTCCTGTAGTTCTTTCTGACTTGTTGCTATCACGACTGTGTCTATCATTCCCTGTAGTTCTTTCTGACTTGTTGCTGTCAAGACTGTGTCTATCATTTCCTGTAGTTCTTTCTGACTTGTTGCTGTCAAGACTGTGTCTATCATTTCCTGTAGTTCTTGTTTTGGCAGAAACAATGAACTGCTACCCGAGTTTTTCTTGTTTGTGGGTGAGCTATCATGGTACGTCGACGACTATGAGCTGTTTGCTTTCTTCCAGAAACGATATTGGTCTGTCAGAGAAGCCAAAGTTGTTTTAAATGACAATGAGAACAGTCGAGGATTTGGTTTTGTCCGTTTCTCAGAAGCGAGTTACCAGCAGAGGGGCACCAATCAGAGTCAGTCTCGCATAGGTCAAGAGACCCAGTGATCCTCTGTTTGGAGCTGCGCCCCCTGCTCCACACAACAACTATTACACTGGCCACTACTCGCGGGGTGGCTACAATTACCACTACTCTCAGCCGTATCCACATGCTCCTCCTGCAGCTGTGGACTATGGAGTAAACCTGACATATCAACAGGACAATTCCCAATTTCCAACTTCTACACCAGAAGTTGAAGATGATTCAGAACTTCTTGAAGATCCTGATCTAGAAACTTATGTGGGCAAAGAGTACAGGGAGTTTATTGAGTCCAGTGAGTCATTTTTTACAGCCTTGGAAAAATCCAGATAACATATTTTCTGAGATTCCTGATTAGCAGCCTGCCTGTCATCTGAGATCAGCCATCAGAATGTTGCCTGACCCTGTCACAGTCTAGCCATCAGAATGTTGCCGGAACCTGTCACAGTCTAGCCATCAGAATGTTGCCGGAACCTGTCACAGTCTAGCCATCAGAATGTTGCCTGACCCTGTCACAGTCTAGCCATCAGAATGTTGCCTGACCCTGTCACAGTCTAGCCATCAGAATGTTGCCGGAACCTGTCATATCAGCAACATCAGTTCATATTCATGTCCATTGTGGTGTAACGTGAAGTTGTCTCATCATGTACTAGAAATATTACATGACTTACACATGGTCTCCTCAAAAAAAAAAAAAAAAAGCAAGTACAAATCAGTCTTTACTTCTAATCCTCTTTCTGATAATGTCCTTAGAATACTTCTGGCATTGTTTGTACTTTTTTTTGTTTGTTTAATTTTGGAGATAAAAAAATGATGGACTGGATAATACGGAGTCTGGATATTCACGAGCCGGATAACTGACTGACTGACTTTTTACCCCACAAGGACATCACACAAGCGATAAACACCCGATGACACAATGTGCCACCACGTGGATGAGGATCACCGTGGAGGGGTCACAGAAACCGTGTTCAGCCTTTAGGCCATATTTATGGCCAGCCTATATTGCAGCCCCTGGCATGAGCCAGAGTAGGGCTTCAAACAACGAAACATTGCATCCTAAAAAGGACGTCAAGATTATTGTAACATATATAGCCGGATAACTGTGGTTCTACTGTATATATCTATCGACGACCAGGTAGCTTTCTGGTTCGCCAGTTGGCGTTATGATCGCCGGTCGAACAGTGGTTGGGTTACGGTATCAACACTACAAAAGTCATTGACGGCGAGCAGTTTGAAGTCTTGAATATGGCGCAGATAAACACAGACCACAATATAACCAAAACCTCCCTCTTGGGATGCTGGTTGAACCTTTGTCTATTTTTTCCCGTCAACGAACGATATATATATATATATATATATATATATATATATATATATATATATATATATATATATATATAAATCTGTTGTGCATATTGTAACTCATATTGTTAAAAGCCAATGGGCGAGTCGTGTGATACAATCACCTCGCTGATTGACTTCCTAGAATGTTCTGTGTACCCACTTTATTTAGGTCGGATCGACCTGGAAGCTGAGATCAATTCTGGAAAGAACTCCCATAAAGCGGATTCTAATTTAAAACCGACCTTGGCTCCCAGGTCTAAGGTGTCCGTGGCTCAGGCGTTGCGAGTCCGACTCGTAATCCAACGTACTGCGATCGAAACCCACTGTTTGTTGCGTGGATTTTTATCATGGTATGTGGCGTCGCAGGTCGACCCAGCCTCAAATGGGTACTATGATGGCTGTCCTGGGGAAGTGAAGACGGCCGGCGTAATGCTGACCACATTACCCATCCAGTGCCGATTGGTCTGTAAAAATACGGGACGCTCTTCCCATATACCCGAGGCGCCTAAGGCGTGAAAAGAGATCTTTACTTTACTTTGGCCTACATATTCTAAAGGTCTACATATTCTAAAATGAGAAGCAGGAAATATTCTAGGAAGTAAACGCGGACAGGGTAATGCTTACGACAAAAATCCTTTGAGCGACAACGACAAAAACATGGAGTTAACACGATACATCCAATGAACTCCCAAGACACTGAAAATGGCCTATTGCTCCTATGAATGTCTGGAATGTGCTATGTTCAGGCAACCGATAAGAGACATTGGCACCTTCTAGACGATCTAGATTATAGACAGGCATGACAAGACACATGGCAGTTTACCACTGGCGGTTCTCAGATTGTAAAAAAAATTGAATTTATTATACACCAAGCGACTTGCCATACGTTGATTGGTTGCTCCATACTCTTTCGGAGAACAGTATCGCCAGAATGTCTTTGCACAGAACCCCACAGGAGTAGGGAAAAAAAAAAAAGGCAGACAAAAAACACACACGCAAAAAGGTGAAGTTAACCAGACGAAGAGGACAACGTAGGGTTAAGTTGCAGGTAATAGCGGATCTTTGTAATGCACAATGTGACATTTTTTTAATTTCGCACAAGAATACCTCAGGGTTCCAGCAATCAATTGACACATGTTTTTGCATCTGGGTAACGATAATTTTAGACGTATTGCCTTTCCCGTTAGTATGGTGAGTGGCCTCCTCTTGCCTGGATCAGTGACTTGGCATCTCCTGGGCATAGATGCGACTGCAGATCTGATGTGGGCATGTGGGATGGCTGACCAGACTTCCCGGAGTGCTTGAAATAGATTACAACCACTGACTGGAGCAACGTCTCGGCGTCAAACACGTCTTTGCAGCTCGTCCACCCAGGTGTTCAATCGGACTCATGTTTGCAGACAGGGGTGGTCAGGGAAGGTTTTGAATATTTTTGGCAGCCAGGAACTGCGTGGTAAACCGTGCAGAATGGGATCTGGCGTTGTCCTGTTAAAAAAAAAAAAAAAAGATGAATTCCAGAGAAATTTGACTAAAAAACTCAACAAAATGGGAAAGAGCTTTTTAGTCAAATTTCTCTGGAATTCATTGTATTAGCTTGACTGCAGTCACCCCCATAGTTTCACCATTTTTGAAAAAAAAAAAGATATTTGTTGGCATCCCAAAATTGAAGGACATGTGGTCGACGAATTTCATAGACGTATCGTTACGCATGCAAGCTTCCTTCATTGTGAACAGATTGACTTCTTCCGTTGTAACTGATCATTTCCCACACCATCACACCTCCACCACCGTGCAGTAGAGCTTCATCAAAACAATTGTGGGCTAAACTTTCATTTCACCTACGGTAGACCCTCCACCGTCTATCATGATGCTGCAACACACACACACGCACACACACACACACACAATTAATCGTTACTGAATCCGACACAAGTCCAACGTCTGCCGAATAGTTTGATCAGACATATGACGACCTAGAGGCAAATCCTGAACAAGTTGCTGTAAACGTGTCAATTGTGTTGTTTTTAGGTGCGCGCATCGAGAGCTATGCTCACAAATGTGGTCTCAAACACAATCGACCACTGCATTATAACGTTTATAAAAACCCAAGCAATTCACGCCCACATGTCCACTGGACACAGTAAACCTTTAAGACTGCTGTTCACATACCTTATATTCTTCAGTTCTACAATATTCTTCTTCAGCGGTCTCTGGTCATGCGCATAATCCTCTGTGGGCTATAAACTGGGATGTCTTTTCAAGGTTTCTTAGGCTTCACCAAAGCTTAGTTTTCATGTCTACTGGGTGTTGCCATTTGTTGCTCCGCAGCTCCGCCAAGAGAGGACAGTCTTGCAGGACATGTTCTGGAGTCGGTACAGCACGAAGACACTGGCAGAAAGCTGTTTGGCTCATACTTAACTTATGTAAGTGTTTATTGAGTCTGCAGTGTCCAGTACGTAAGCGAAAAAATGTGTCTTGGTCTGTTCTGTTCAGGTAATTCATAAAAATCTATTCGTAGTTATAACCAATGTTGGTTTTCAAATCTGTTTCTGATTTTCTCTTAATGAGAGTTTTGACTTCTGGAAAAGATAGTGGCTGGTAGGTCTATAGTTTGTTACTGCCTTCCTTGGCTAATGCATCAGCGCTCTCATTGCCTTTTATGCCACTGTGAGATGGAATCCACGGCAAGTGAGTTTCTGCCATTTTTGACAACCTAGCAAGTTCCTTTGTTAGACTCTGTAGTGTGTGTCGGTAGGTTTGGACTCAAGAGCCTGTATAGCTGACGTCAGTTAGAAAAACCATCTTGCCTGCGGTGATTTGCAGATTGTTCATATACTGTGCTGCCATCTATAGGGCTGAGAGCTCTGCCTTGTAGTTTGAGCAAGTTCGTCCGGTGGGTGCTGCCAGGGACACAGTAGTAGCATCTGTGTGTTTTATGTAAACACCTGCCCCACTATTCGTAGTTGCCTCTTTTGCTGATCCATCCGTGTAGATTCTTGTCCAGCTGTCCTGTGGGAACATGAAGTTGAGGTGTTCCATTGTGAGTGTTTTCTTTTCTAAACTGGAGTACAATATTCTATTTACAAACTAATAAAAAAGCGCCGTCAGACTATACGTTTTTTTTAAAAACAGTAAAACATTATATAAGTCAATAAAAACTGCTCAGTACAAAACAACACACAATGGAATAAGCTTGGCACAAGGAAATAAGAGAGGTCAAGCATGTGTGTGGAAGGCGTAAATGAGAATGTTTTTATACATATTCACACACACACACACACACACACACACACACACACACACACACACACACACACATATATATATATATATATTAGAAGACAAGGACTGCAGCAATTCAAACTCCGAATTAAAGAACAATAGATGCAGAAGTTTCAGAATTCTGACGACAATGCCGTGGTACCAACTACTTCAGACAGACAGTGGACCCTTACATCTTTGTCAGCGCTTTAGTAAGCCCAGGAACAATAATACATTTGAGAATTATTATTATTATTATTATTATTAATATTATTATAGGAAAAAAAGGAGGAGGAACGGGGAGGAAGAAGCAACAGCAGCAGCAGCAGTAGCAACAGCAGCAAAAGAAGAAGAGGAAGAAGAAGAAGAAGAAGAAGAAGAAGAAGAACAAGCAACAGCAGCAGCAGCAGCAGAAGAAGAAGTAGAAGAAGAAAACGAAAAAGAAGGAGAAGCAGCAGCAGAAGAAGAAGAAAACGGAAAAAAAGAAGAAGAAAAAGAAGAAGAAGAAAAAGAAAAAGAAGAAGAAAAAGAAAGAAGAAGAAGAAGATTTTGAGACTTGCTCCACTAGAGAAGGCAGTTCATAACAATGAGTTAATGTACTTTGAAAATGCTGTGGTTAGATAAGATTATGGACTCGTGTACACCACGTCCCCAGACAAACATGTTATCAACATCAACATTTTAGGTGAAAAGAAAACACTGTGTGATAAGTCTTTCAGAATACATTTATAGCAGATTTCAAACAAGGTGGATCCGCGTGACTGAGTCGTGTTTGTTATCTCATCGTATATAAAAACTATTTTTACTGCTCTCATTCGTACTCTACACACCAACTGTATTAGTAGCAAGCCTACCAACACTGCCGTCCAGATTCAGATAGGAGTTTAGTGATTTTTTTCCCCAGCTAGCACGGTCGTTATGTCAATTCAGATTCCGAAAATTTATGTGACTGGAGTAGAAGATCAGGATAACGGACAAGCAAGGGAGTTACTCACCTCATTTCCCAGCAGAACACTAGAAGGCAACGTCAAACCCCTAAGACACGTCCAATGGAGCTGCCCCTCATTTGAGACATATTCAGGTACGGTGTCGTTTTTTTAAAAGCCATTTAGAAAGTAATTAAAAAATAAAAAGTTAAAGATCTCTAATGGCACACCCGACATAGGAAATTGGACATGTTTTACAGAGCAACTGGTAGTCGGTCTGTTCCCTTGTCGCCATCCCAGTATGAGATGGATTTTTTTTTAAAATTCCCACCTGGCTATGGCTTGGGGCCCTAATATAAACTACCGACTGAATAGGGTTTCTAGGACTTGTTCCCTGGTGATCCTCAACCGAATAGTGGCACTTTGTGTCACCTGGTTATTATCGCTCGGTGTGGCGTTGAACGTCAAACAATCAACATCACATCAACCGTACACTGGTCATCACAATCATTACTTTGTAACCTTCGCACGCCCTAATAAAACCTTGTTGTTGAACTAGGTTTCGCGTCCGAATAGTAACTCTTTGAGTCACCGGCTGCGTAATCTCTTAGTTTGCAGTTCTAGTGGGGTTCACATTCACTTCCCTGCCTTAACTTCCTATGACGTTATTTGCTTTCCATTTTAATGCTGGGTCAACAGAGAAGTCAGTGTCATTTTGAAAACTTATCCGACTCGCTGCAGATTCTAATTCAAGACATTAGGGTCGACAGGCGAACGTCTAACCACTACATTACCGTTGCTCCCGAAATGTTAATTTCGTCCCAAAATTTTGGCAATTGTTGAACAGTTATAGTATATCTACATTGCTGAAGAAATTGATTCATCTCCGTCGTTTTGTTGCTGTTGTTGAATACCGCAGGTATCGCCGTATTCCTACCGACATTCAAAGGTGACAGGCGCCCGGAGATTATACAATTATCCTTATCCACACAGGACTGCGGGTTATAGCAGACTGGTACAGTCGCTCAGGATGCCCTAATTATAGCTTTAAAGAGGTATTTGGGATTTGCCCGATTTTTCTGTTGTCCAGACTTAGATATTGTAATCTCAAGGTGTCAAACTTTCAGGTACCAGCCCTTGGGGTGGAGGTGGGAGTCAGAAACTGATTCATTAGGGCATCAAGTTTGTATAAATGATTTTCTGCCTTTTCGCTAAGATAAAAAAAAAGTGAAAAAAAGGGCCCCTTCCTGTTGGGTTAACGTCCCGATGTGTGACATGAGAGTCATTTGGATGCCAAGCTGACTTTTCAGGAACAGCCTAGTGTTGTGTTGGTCAAAAATAGGACCACACAATAACAGTAATACTAATAAAACAAATCACTAAACTATACAACACCAAAGGACCTTCCTTGTTCACTTATCGTGCCTTATGTGGTTCCAGTCTTATGTTTTGAGAACAGACCTGGTTTATACCATTGTTCCTACACATAATGTTTTCACCGAGGATAATTTATGTGTGCATTGAGCTGAGAATCTCCTACCGCGATGTAGAGAAAAGTTAAGTGATAATCACTAATCTAGCTCATGTCACAGCTGAGAAAGCATGAATGAAAGCCCAATTACGCTATGTCTGGGCTGGAACACGTAAATAGAACCCCCGCTCCCTCCACTCCTGACGGCAATGCACAGGATGATGGTGCTTGTTCATAAACCACCCCCGAGCGCCTTATATTTTTCCACTTTTACATATTTTACTATATAGCATATATTCTTTTTTTTCCCTTAACGAAGCCAATCGATACCACTAGCTTTGTTTATTGTACTAGATAACCATCAGCTCCATCGCCTTGCAGCTGCTTCTAAAAGCTGCGGTCCTCTACTTCGCATGCCCCACAAGTCACCGACATATAAGAGCCTCGCTTAAGCCGCCAGGTGACCTCAAACCACCAGAGCCTTTGACCTACACGTAGCTGACCTGAGCCTCACCGGTGCCGCCAGGTGACCTTATACCACTTGGGGCCTCACTTTGACCTGCATCGTGAGGTGCTGCCATTCTCGCTCGGGAGGTGCAGATCATTTTTTTTTCCTATAAAAAATTAATTCCAGGTGTACAAAGAGTATGTAAAGCCCCAGTTAGTATAGATTGAAGAGTCAAAAGAACCACGAAAACGGGTAGATTTCCTCGGTATATACTGCTGGGGTATATACTACTGGCAGGAAACAATTTTTCTTTAAATCTTGTGTCCAAACGCGGTACAGTCTCCCGTCTTTTCCAGTGGTTTGGTGACTTATATATCTCTCGCACGGCATCTCAGACGCGAGGCTTTACTAACTAACATTATAGTCCCCCCCCCTCCCTCCCCGCACCCTCTTTCTTTTGGTTTAGCTATTCAGCGAGCAAATAAATGAGAATCTGGAATCCGCAACTCGTCACTAATGGTCATCACTTTCATTTAGCTTGCCTGACTTTTCATTTTGTCACATAATCTATGTCATAAAGTGCAGTGGCTGATCAATGGTATCTCTATAGTACAAATACAAATGAACAATTTCTGCCCAATCATGTAAGGGAGTTGGGTAGATAGTTTCATGTTCAAGGATTGCAGTCTGAAGTATTAACACATCGCAGATGAAAAAAAAAAAAACCAAAACAAAAAATTCGTGAATCGTGTGAACTCCATTAATACGTATAAAGCAGTTATATTAGGGTACACAATTCACTAGCGGTGTCCGTGACTTAGACGTTGGAGACTGACTCGTAATTGCAACGTGATGGAAACCCATTGCTGGCTGCGTGGATTATTAACATGGTATGAAACGTCGCAAATCAACCCAGCCTTAAGTGGGTACCAGGATGTATGTCCTGGGGAAGTAAAGACGGCAGGCGTAATGCTGACCACATTACCTACCTAGTGCCGATTCGTCTGTGAAATATAGGGATTCTTCCAATATGCCCGATGCGCCAAATGGCGTGAAGAGGGATCTTATTTTTTTTAACTCACACAGTACACTTGTAGTCCAGTCTGGACTTGGAGTTAGGAGAATGACTCACACAACGGCTATCTGATTCCATTGATTCTGAAACTACGATGCCGCAAAGTGAGTCTCTGTCCGCGGCAATATGGCGCTTTAATTCTAGGTCCGGCCACCGAGTATCGGTATTGTTTCAGCTTGGCGTATAATGCTTTTCGTTATTGTTTTCTAATATTGTGGTTTGTTATTTAGGGAAAGAAGGTATTTCACTAGAACGGTCAGAGATAACAGTATTCAAGAGAACAGTGATAATGATACATTAAATATGCCAAGTAGTAGTGCTTACAATGTAAGAGAAACAAGAACAAATACATCTGCTAATTCTTTGAGTGTTCAGTACTACCCAAACAGAGAAAAGCAAACCTCACTAGGCACTGTCGAAGCTTGGATTCATTGTAGCTCCTGTCAGTGAACTCTCATCACGGCCCAGCCCTTGAAGAACACTTGTCTAGAATGTGTAAAAACCGAACGTTTCACATCTCAATTGTAGTATTTGCTGTGGACCTAGCTTTAGTCTTTATTTTTTCCACCTCTCCGTGGTTCTATTGATAGTGCAACATGTCATTATGGTCTGACAGTAAACTGATCACGTTATTATCTTGTTATATTTACTTTCTGTAGCTCAATACAAGCTTACTTATTTTGAGTTAGCCTGACATAAAGAGATGGAAAGTTGCTTCTAGCGAAATACATTTCTTTGCCATTTACCGACACCGTGGTCACGGACTGTTATATTATGCATTAGGTTGAAAAGACGAAGCGAATGTCCAATTTGAAGCCATAGGTGCAGCAGGCAAATGGTGCTATACCTATATTTGTAAGAGACCAGTCGTTACTTGATGAGCCATGTCAACATCATGCTGGCTAGCCGAACTCCCCAGGACATTACCTGGTACCCATGTTAGGCTGGGTCGACCAGGGACCCACACCCCGAGGACATTACCTGGTACAAATGTTAGGCTAGGTCGACCCGGAAGCCACAGTCCCCATGACATTACCTGATACCCATGTTAGGCTGGGTCGACCAGGGACCCGCACTCCCCAGGATATTACCTGGTACCCATGTTAGGCTAGTTCGGCCAGGGACCCACACTCCTCAGGACATTTCCTGGTACTCATTTTAGGCTGGGTCGACCCGGAAGCCACAGTCCCTAGGACATTACCATTGTACCCAATTTATTCTGGGTCGACGTGGAAGACCCATTCAAACTGGACCCACAAATAAAATGAGCCTTCATGGGGTTGAAACCCTTGGGCTGATACCTACTCGAGCATCTAGCCGCCACTATACCGCGGCTCTCTTGTCAGTTAAAAGCAGATGTTTATGTTCTATTCTGACGCCGACAGAGGCTAGATAAGAACTGTGACATTAGCACGTCGTTGTCGAACAGCAGGGCGCGTTCCCAGATAAACAGATAGTCAGGCGAGCCGACACACAGAGAACATTGGGGAGGGAGCCGTCAGCATTTCTTTAACTTCCTGGGGATTGAGTTCAGATGGCTTAAGCCTTGATTGAGTGCGCAAAATAATATTAATAATAACTATGATGCGCTTACTAGTGTTTAACTAAAATAATATATCTTGACTATCTAGGTTTATCTAGGTAGACATTGGATATGGTGGCACTCAGGAAAAGTCCACGTTAGCTCCGTCTCCCTCTTCAGCAGCCAGCGAAGACTTTCAATACTGATGATACCCGCTGGCATCTGGTCAACTATTGGTCTGCCCCCCCCCCCACCCCCCCCCCCCCTTTACAGAATCTCAAGTGCCACCTAAAACCTGCAGACTCACCCCGCTGTATTCTTCTCTCCAGGAACGGTTTTCAGTATCTTCAGTTTTACCGGTTACCTTGTCCAACAGAGGGGCTGGTTACCTTGTCCAACAGAGGGGCTGGTTACCTTGTCCAACAGAGGGGCTGGTTACCTTGTCCAACAGGGGGACCAGTTACCTTGTCCAACAGGGGGGCTGGTTACCTTGTCCAACAGGGGGACCGGTTACCTTGTCCAACAAGGGGACTGGCTACCTTGTCCATCAGGGGGACCGGTTACCTTGTCCAATAGGGGGACTGGTTACCTTGTCCAACAAGGGTGCTAGTTACCTTGTCCAACAGGGGGACCGGTTACCTTGTCCAACAGGGGGGGGGGGGGGGGGCTGGTTACCTTGTCCAACAGGGAGATGGCTACCTTGTCCAACATGGGGACCGGTTACCTTGTCCAACAGGGGGACTGGTTACCTTGTCCATCAGTGGGACTGGTTACCTTGTCCAACAGGGGGACCGGTTACCTTGTTCAACAGGGGAACCAGGGTTATTTTGTGGGTTACTTTGTCCAACAGGGGGGGGGGGCGGTTACCTTGTTCAACAGAAGGTCTGGTGACCTTGTCCAACAGGTGGACCGATTACCTTGTCCAACAGGACTGGTTACCTTGTCCAACAGGGGGACCGATTACCTTGTCCAACAGGGGGACCGATTACCTTGTCCAACAGGGGGACCAATTACCTTGTCCAACAGGGGGACCGATTACCTTGTCCAACAGGGGGACCGATTACCTTGTCCAACAGGGGGACCAATTACCTTGTCCAACAGGGGAACCGGTTACCTTGTCTAACAGGAGGACCGATTACCTTGTCCAAACTGGTTTGGTCTGGTAGTCTGGTAGTCTTAGTTTCAGCTTCATAGCAAACGGGTCGCCCCATCTTTGCTCCGCTCCTGTGCCAGCGAAAAACACCCAGAATGTTTATCACAGTCCCTTGTGGAAAGATTGACAGACTGCTGTCTCAGCATATCTAGCATACACTCGCATTAACGCATATGGTAGCCATCCAAAGTGCTAACACAAACAGTCCAACATTAGAAATGCAGTTCATCATTGATGATAGCAGAACTTGTCGCCAACAGATCAGCAGTTGCCCGCGCGATCAATTTTAATACGGGTCCCGCCAGCATTGCACGACCGGCATCGCGCCATTTTCTGAATCTACAATTCACACCACGTTGGTCACAGTCGAAAAAACATTCCAAATGCAATCCGCAGCTCACAGGGTCACGCCATGCATTCAACTCAGAAGCTGGGCGACGAAACTATATCCAGTCTACAAATGGAGCCAAAATAATTCGGCCACCGTCCGGCAGAAGCAAAAAATTTGCCTCCGCTCCGAACAGCGCCGCTGTCTAGCGTCCATTTTAACCGGAAGTCCATAACTGTCCCAACAGGAGGACCGGTTACCTTGTCCAACAGGGGGACCGATTACCTTGTCCAGCAGGAGGACCGGCGTGATGTTGTGGTTCAGGTCCTGAAGGAACTGGACTTTTGTTTACAAATTGCCTTGGCTCCCAGGTCGACCCAGCCTTAAATAGGTACCAGACAACAAATTGTGAAGTAAAGGCGGCAGGGGTGTTGCTGTCCCCATCACCCACGAGTGCCAAATGGTCTATAAAATAGAAGTCTAGCCAGCCAGCCAATTGGCTTACTCATTGCCTACATCCTCGTGCTACTGGTAATCTCACATATTAAGCTCTTCCCAGTCATCCTTCTCATGCATACTTTAACAATATGAAATGTGTTTGCAAAAACAAAATCAAAAGAGATTTAAAAATATATATTCTAGGAAGAGTACAGTGGTGGGGAGGAATCGGGTTGTTGGGGGGGGGGGGGGGGGGACTCGATCCTGGTAATATTTTTGATAATTAAGCACCCTTCCTCCCCTTTCCAAGTTCAGGCGCCTATGCACTTAGTGAGTCTGTCGACTTTGTTATCTTTTCCATTTCTTTCATGAGTCTCAGGACACTACTCCCAAGCCGAAACAATGCGGCTAGACTTAACACTCCAATTTGTATTGGTAAGATAAATCGAAATAATGCCTTCGATAAGGATAGCTGTTTATAATCAGGTTAAAGTGCGATACACTTTCATGGAAATATTTTTTACGCAGTTTTTTTTTTTTTAAAGGCTACAGTACATATAAAACATTATTGCAGCTCAGACTTAGGGTAATTAGTTCACAATGGACAGTAAAAAGATATCTTTTATGTATAAAGTGCTATGTTTACATTAAACTTAATATTCAGATTGTATCTATTACTAAAGATGGGCAAATCTGGATTTATGTTGCTAGAAAAATGTGCACTTTTACATGCATTTTTAAATGTGTTAATGAGACTATTCAGTTAAATATGCGTGTGTTCTCAGACTTAAAGTTATCAGTTTATAGTGCGTAGTTTAAATAATATTAGTAATCCTGTAAATCACAACACATTACCCATAAGATTTAGATATTGCATTTTATATGTGTCTGTGGCTTAGGCGTTCCGAACACGCTTCGCAATGCTGGTGTGCCGGGCTCGATCCCAGCTGCGGACGACAGCCAGAAAATACTTCGGGTTGGCTCTGCAATATCCTGTAAAGGATAAGCAAATAACTTATATTATAATTATTCTCGTATGTGAAGGTTAGGAATGACCTAGGTAAATGGGATGTGTGAACTCTGTATGTGTTAGGATGTGTGCAGGTAAAACTATGAGAGGAGTTAAATGTGTACAGGGAGTCGTACTCAGCTCAACTGACATTAATTGACAGTCTCTATAAGTTGGTTGTACTCAACTCAACTTACATTATCTGACAGTCTCTAGAAGTTAGTCGTACTCAACTCAACTGACATTATCTGACAGTCTATAGAAGTTGGTCGAACTCAACTCCACTTACATTAACTGACAGTCTCTAGAAGTTGGTCGTCCTCAACTCCACTTACATTAACTGACAGTCTCTTGAATGTAGTCGTACTCAACTTAACTGACATTATCTGACAGTCTATAGAAGTTAGTCGTACTCAACTCCACTTACATTAACTGACAGTCTATAGAAGTTAGTCGTACTTAACTCCACTTACATTAACTGACAGTCTCTAATAGTTAGTCGTACTCAACTCCACTTACATTTCCTGTCAGTCTCTAAAAGTTAGTCGTACTCAACTCCACTTACATTAGCTGGCAGTCTCTAATAGTTGGTCGTACTCAACTCCACTTACATTAGCTGGCAGTCTCTAATAGTTGGTCGTACTCAACTCCACTTACATTAGCTGGCAGTCTCTAATAGTTGGTCGTACTCAACTCCACTTACATTAGCTGGCAGTCTCTAATAGTTGGTCGTACTCAACTCCACTTACATTAGCTGGCAGTCTCTAATAGTTGGTCGTACTCAACTCCACTTACATTAGCTGGCAGTCTCTAATAGTTGGTCGTACTCAACTCCACTTACATTAGCTGGCAGTCTCTAAAAGTTAGTCGTGCAGAACTCATGATTCCTGCAAACAGAAAATCTCCACAAAGTGTGTCGAACTCAGCTACCATTTATTATGTGTAGAAAATCTCTCAATGGTGTATCGAATGCAACTATATTAACTGGGGAATTGAACAAAAATAACAAAATTGTTAACTGACTTTTATAATAGTGGGTACATTCCTAACGACCTATTAAAATCTAAATTTATTGCTCTGCCAAAGAAACCAGGCACTTTAAAATGTGAAGACTATCGTACCATATTGAATGTTGAATTAAGAACCGACATCACAGCACTTTGGACACCCCCATAAGTGCCCCGTCCCCATCTTCAGCAGCAAGCGAAGAGTTAAAATTCCGATGGTACCAGTAACTGTCTGATTGTATATCCGTCTCGCCTTTTCCCTAAGAGTCGAGCTTCGGCCAGAACCGTAATGATCTATTTGTTCCTCGGCACTGTTCAATCGCTCCCAAAGGGCCCTTACAACATCCAGCTTGTCATACATCAGTTCACCACCAAGTGGTGCAGAACCGGCTAGTCTATCTGCCTGCTCAATTCCCAACACACCGGCATAACGTGAAGAAAATATACAAAATATCGTTCACAAGTCTTATGAGTCATGTGACAAAAATATTATAGAGAATAATTATTAGAAGAATAAGAAACAAGATTAAACCAGACATTAATGAAGAACAGTGGAGATTTGTAGAAGGAAAGGGCACAAACAATGCCATGTATTCGTACATCGCCTGGACTCTTTTGGAAAGAACTATAGAAGTTAAAAACAATCTTTACTAATGCTTCATTGACAATCCGAAAACATGTGATTATATCAAATATGAAGAAATAATCAAACTATTGGAAAAATTAAACATTGATGGAACAGATTTACGAATTATAAAGAAAATGTAGTGGCAGCAAACAGCAGCTGAGGCCTCGCAGATGTGGTTTTACAGACGAATCCTTACAATTCCTCAGATAGCTAAAAAGAGCAAGACAGATGTTTTTATGTGCTTGGAGACAACTTATCACAAACATCAGAAAGTGACAGTCATCATGTCTGTGGTCATGTTACGAGAAGAGGGAAAATAGAACATATAACCGCTGGAAACATTTGTAGAAAGAGAGACAGCGGAAGACAGAACTAAAAAATTCTTGACAGTCTTTTGTCATGGCATGGAGGAGTGTCAACACACGAACTGATGCACGCAGCTACGGATGGCAGATTGCGGAGAGGCATGATCGCCCACGCCAGTCAGCAAGGCACTTAATGATGATAGTAATGATAGTAAGCCTAAAAAAAATTTTCGTATCTATCTTCATATACTGGAAAGCTCGCCATGTGTGTCGTACTCATGTGTGTGGTACTCATGTGTGTGGTACTCATGTGTGTCGTACTCATGTGTGTCGTACTCATGTGTGTCGTACTCATGTGTGTGGTACTCATGTGTGTGGTACTCATGTGTGTCGTACTCATGTGTGTCGTACTCATGTGTGTCGTACTCATGTGTGTGGTACTCATGTGTGTCGTACTCATGTGTGTCGTACTCATGTGTGTGGTACTCATGTGTGTCGTACATGTGTGTGTCGTACTCATGTGTGTCGTACTCATGTGTGTCGTACTCATGTGTGTCGCACACGTGTGTGTCGTACTCATGTGTGTGGTACTCATGTGTGTGGTACTCATGTGTGTGGTACTCATGTGTGTGGTACTCATGTGTGTGGTACTCATGTGTGTGGTACTCATGTGTGTGGTACTCATGTGTGTGGTACTCATGTGTGTGGTACTCATGTGTGTGGTACTCATGTGTGTGGTACTCATGTGTGTGGTACTCATGTGTGTGGTACTCATGTGTGTGGTACTCATGTGTGTGTGGTACTCATGTGTGTGGTACTCATGTGTGTGGTACTCATGTGTGTGGTACTCATGTGTGTGGTACTCATGTGTGTGGTACTCATGTGTGTGGTACTCATGTGTGTGGTACTCATGTGTGTGGTACTCATGTGTGTGGTACTCATGTGTGTGGTACACGTGTTGGAAGAAGGAACACTGAAGGTTTCCTATAACAACTGGCCTTTACTCGGTGTCCATCTTTGGTTGGATAACAAATGAACGATGAGGTGACGGAGTTTATTCGATACCTGACTTGATGAATATCCAATAACTTCAGAAGTTGCTTTTTGAGAAACATTGTTTCTTATATCGTCATATTTCTGTTCTCGCTGACAGATTTTCTCCGTGACCAGACTGGCACCTCTACGCTTTTCTTTACCCGGCTCTATCCGTAACTGGGCTTGTCTTTCTCAAGTTTTTAAAAAAAGGGAAAATAATGTACTAAATTTGAAAGTCAACAGAGATCAGTGTGTATGTACGTATATGCATTGTAAAAAACAGATAGACAATGTTTTGATCGGCACTCATAGGAAGAAATGAAAAGATAGTAGAACTGACAGACAAAAGATAGTAGAACTGACAGACAAAAGATAGTAGAACTGACAGACAAAAGATAGTAGAACTGACAGACAAAAGATAGAAGAACTGACAGACAAAAGATAGTAGAACTGACAGACAAAAGATAGAAGAACTGACAGACAAAAGATAGAAGAACTGACAGACAAAAGATGGTAGAACTGACAGACAAAAGATGGTAGAACTGACAGACAAAAGATAGAAGAACTGACAGACAAAAGATAGAAGAACTGACAGACAAAAGATAGAAGAACTGACAGACAAAAGATAGTAGAGCTGACAGACAAAAGATAGAAGAACTGACAGACAAAAGATAGTAGAGCTGACAGACAAAAGATAGAAGAACTGACAGACAAAAGATAGTAGAAGTGACAGACAAAAGATAGAAGAACTGACAGACAAAAGATAGTAGAACTGACAGACAAAAGATGGTAGAACTGACAGACAAAAGATAGAAGAACTGACAGACAAAAGATAGAAGAACTGACAGACAAAAGATGGTAGAACTGACAGACAAAAGATAGAAGAACTGACAGACAAAAGATGGTAGAACTGACAGACAAAATATAGAACTGACAGACAAAAGATAGAAGAACTGACAGTCAAAAGATAAAAGAACTGACAGACAAAAGGTAGTAGAACTGACAGACAAAAGATAGAAGAACAGACAGACAAAAGATAGTAGAACTGACAGACAAAAGATAGAAGAACTGACAGACAAAAGATGTTAGAACTGACAGACAAAAGATGGTAGAACTGACAGACAAAAGATAGAAGAACTGACAGACAAAAGATGGTAGAACTGACAGACAAAAGATAGAAGAACTGACAGACAAAAGATAGAAGAACTGACAGACAAAAGATAGAAGAACTGACAGACAAAAGATAGAAGAACTGACAGACAAAAGATAGAAGAACTGACAGACAAAAGATAGAAGAACTGACAGACAAAAGATAGTAGAACTGACAGACAAAAGATAGAAGAACTGACAGACAAAAGATAGAAGAACTGACAGACAAAAGATAGAAGAACTGACAGACAAAAGATAGAAGAACTGACAGACAAAAGATAGAAGAAGAGAAGAACGTTTATTTATTTATGTATGCAGGAATCGTAAAACGATGTGGCTAACAGCAGGTTAAGTTCGGGGTCGGCTGCCTCATCCCGTAGCAGCAAAAACCAGCTAACCGATGCAAAAGTCTAAAAAAGAAATATTAACGTAATGTCTATCAAACCAATATGGAGGAGGCGTTTCTCATTGAAGAATGAAAACTCAGGCGGATGTTAAAAAGATTAGTGGGGAAGAGGGGTGGGGGGAGGGGTAAAGGAGGGAGATGTGTGGGATAGCATAAGAATGGGCGATATGGCGTGAGCTGGCTGAGAGCTAATGCTTCTTAGGTAAACACGGACAAATATAGAACAAGAAAGTATATTGTGCTAGCAAATCAACTGAGTACCACAGCAACAAATCAGTAACCTATTCAGTAGATCCAAAGTGTAGAAGTTGAAAAACCATGATGCATAAATATTTGTCTGTATAGATATTTAAGTTTTAGTTAAACGCGTAAATAACACACTGGTTGTCAACTTTGTGGGGGGAGATGAGGGGGTGGGGTGGGGGGGGGGAAGCTGAAGGAGACAATAAACTGCTTGAATTGATACGTAAGAGTCGACTAATTGGGGAGCTTCCTTTAAAGTCGGAGTGCATCTGCCGGAGAGGCAAGGAACCAACAGTCTGTATTCAAGAGAATGTGGTCTGTAAAACTGATGCACACGCAACACTCAGGTTCTGGAGCAGGACTGCAGTTCATTAGTGGACGAGCAACCAGAACCTTCCGCCAGAGTTTACAGCTGGTGAACGCGAAGAAGAAGAAGAAGATACGATCGAGGGTAAGGATACAAACACCAGCTCGAATTTAATTTTTTTTAGAAACAATTATTCTATTTCTTCGTTTTAAGGCGTTGCCCCTTGAAAGGGTGACTAGTATGTTATCTTGTGGTTTGCAGCCATGTGCAGCGATTTTTGCACCTTTTGGATCAACATAAAAATGTAACATTAAGAGAAATTTCACAATGTGCCTTGCTTCTGTGTTGTTACATATGCTAGAAAGCATGTGTTAATGTGTAGTTTCCCATTACTTTTGGTTAACAGTGTAGTTAAAAAATCAAATCCTGGAACTAACACTCACAACAAAGGAATAGAGACAACAACATAAGAGTTTTCACGAATACGTCTAGATCGTTTTCTGTTAATTTTTAGTTTAAAAAGTAGCAAACCTAAGGTTTTGTACATTTCTGACATTTGGAAATGAAATCTGAACATCGTGTACCGCACCTGAAACAGTCTGCACAGAGTGTATCTGACTATAGAGGAATCTGTGAAAGGAATCAATAAGCCAATTGTGAGAGTTTCATTACTGCTGAGCTTTGTATAAAGCGAACAGATGGACAGAGTGGCAGGTAATCTCACATTAGGAAAACGGGATTGTGCTACAGTATGTCATTTCCCTGTCATGATTATCGTCATCATTATCATTTTCATCATCATCATCACCCTCATCATCATCATCGTCATCATCATCATCATCATCGTCATCATCATCAACATACTGTTAGACGTTTCATAAAGATCGCAGTCTATTCCTCCATTACATTGTAATCTGTGCATTCCTTTCTTCTTCTTCTTCTTCTTCTTCTTCTTCTTCTTCTTCTTCTTCTTCTTCTTCTTCTTCTTCTTCTTCTTCTTCTTCTTCTTCTTCTTCTTCTTCTTCTTCTTCTTCTTCTTCTTCTTCTTCTTCTTCTTCTTTTTTTCTTTTTCTTTTTTGTCTGCATTCATCCGAACATGCAACTGCGTTCTTCTAATATACAGCATGGCTGCGATATTTGCTCCTTTCTGCCGACACACTTTACATCTGCAGGCATTTGTTGACCGGGTTAGCCTTCCATGTATTCCTTTGGATATCACTGATTTCATCGCCTTTGGCTTTTCTCAATAACCGACGTTTTAGGGTTTCTTTTAGGAGCCCCCTTTTTTATTCAGTCCTTATGTTTCCCAATGCAGTATTATTTGATAAGTCTCTATCTATTTCCCCTCATGGTGTGACCAATATATTACAACCATTTTTGTCTTATAACTGTTGACACAAACGTTTGTCCAGATATTTCTCTTATTTTTTTCGCCTTTTCATTTTCTTAGTTCATCTTATTTATCGTTAAACAGTTTTCTCGAGTATTTATTTTTGAATGCATTTAACTTGCGCTCCTTGTCTTTAACATGTCATACATGTGGGTTTTTCTCCACAGTCCAAGGATGATGTGGGGAAGGAAGCAGTTGTTTCAACTAATCGTAATTATGGAATTGTTTAAAGGGTTCAAGACACATTCTAATTTTACTGCGTATTGCTTTAAACCTAGTGTCGATAAGTTGTCTTCAGAACAAGCTAGGGCGAGCGAATGATTTAAAATAGCTCCCCCTCTATTATAGTGCTGCAGTAAAAGACATGAATGTCGAAGTAGCGGACATCCATGTCAGGGTCACTATTGTCACCTGTTCTTTTTAATGTCTACACAACACGAGTCACGCACATCTAGAATATGGGGCTGTGCGCACTGTTATTTGCTGATAATGTAGTGAGGTAAAGGCAGGTACAGAGAGAAGACAGCTAGAGAACTGCAGCACTAACTTGCCAGGCTGACTGGATGGTGTGAGGGATCAGCGGTAGCGTAAACCCAGTTAAGGCTACAATGACAAGTTTCGGGCTAAACAACAGAGTTGTCAAGATGTCTATCTCCATTACCAGTATGTATGAAAATGATGTAGAATGGTCACTAGATCTTAAATATCTTTGTATCTCCACTTTGATTAAGGGTGTAATGCCTATTTTGAAAACCAAGGTAGCTGCAATTGTATTTTTTCTGTGGTTAACTCCCCAAGCCCGCGATTATCTTGTTAAAATGATAGATTGCTGGCTATGCACGTTGAAGATGTCGCTAAGTTGGTAATTTTAGGTCAAGAAGGCCAGTGATCCGAATCAGTTCCACAAATTCGAACATCCGACGTGTTGCACAGACAGACAGACAGACAGACAGACAGACGGACGGACGGACGGACGGACGGACGGACGGACGGACGGACGGCGGACGGACGGACGGACGGACGGACGGACGGACGGACGGACGGACGGACAGACAGACAGACAGACAGACAGACAGACAGACAGACAGACAGACAGACAGACAGACAGACAGACAGACAGACAGACAGACAGACAGACAGACAGACAGACAGACAGACAGACAGACAGACGGACGGACGGACGGACGGACGGACGGACATAGAGACCGAGACTTGAAATGGAGAGTAGGGGAGCCGACAAACACACACATAACACACACACAAACACGCTGGAGGCCCTCAGCTCAAAACCCACGTTCATGTTGCATAGACAAGGTGGGGGTGGGTGGGTGTGGGTGGGGCTTTTGCGTCCTTATCTTAGTTTAAGATGATAAGTAAACGAACAACCTAAACTTCCCGTTGAAATTTGTAGCCGGTGAAGGCGAAAAAGAAGAAGAAAAAAGAAAGAACTAGAAGAAGAAGAAAGAAAGGAAGAAAGAAAGGAAGAAAGAAAGAAAGAAAGAAAGAAAGAAAGAAAGAAAGAAAGAAAGAAAGAAAGAAAGAAAGAAAGAAAGAAAGAAAGAAAGAAAGAAAGAAAGAAAGAAAGAAAGAAAGAAAGAAAGAAAGAAAGTCAGATAGACGGGGGAAGGGGGGGGGGGGGGGGGGTTAGAAGGAGATGGAAGCTCAAAAAAAAAAATTTGATTTGGTGCTATTGTTATTCAGTTGCTAGCACGCATATCTGACAGCCTGTTTGTCATGTTTTATGATGGTCACGAAACATTATATTTATTTCTTTCAAATTGCCCTGAATTTCTGGTTAAGGATAACTAGCAACAAATACCAGAATTGTTTGTAGAAGTAAAGGAGGCCAGCGTGATACCAACCACAAAACTTATTAAATATAGTATAGTCTACTAAATAAAAAGTTTTACTAGACACTTCAACATATAATAGTTTGCCATTACTTTTCGAACTGTACGACGTCCACACTGTTTTCAAAATCCACGCAAAGCGATCTGCTACCATATAGCCTGCAGATCACTTCAAAACCTGGTACACCGGGACTGTGAACTGAATAGACTGCATACTAGACAGTGTACTAATTGGAACTGCGAGGCAGAAACCCATGCGGGAGCCACCCGTAGTTACATCAGCCAGCACAGAATAGCAATTGTTTGCCATAAACATTTGGAGACATACTCAGGAGAAGATCGGAGCACTTATGGTCATGTTCGATTGGCGATGATGATGATTTTTAAACGAACAATGAACAATATGACACATTTCACAACCGTTAAGCTTTAGACACTAAGTTTGTGTGTGAGACGAATGAAGAAACATTGTCGGCAACAAGACAATGGAAGAAGGTGACTAAAACTGTTATATGTTGATAACCTTCCCAGCTGTCAATTTGTCAGTCGCTTGCTCAGGTAAGTAAAGGACGCCTTTGTGCCAGGAGCACATCGGAGTTTAATTATAGACCCCAAGTTTGCATTCTCCAATCGATACTCGATGAATAATGAAATGACCACCTTTATACGCCAGGGTGCCCGGCAGAGGGAGGCCGAAAAGCCACATCTCTCCCAGATTTACGGTATTTATAATGGAGTCAAGGCAAAAGGGTTTCGATATCCATAGTACCGAGCCAAAAGTGTTTGCAACTTATGGTTTCTGGATATAAACAAACACACACACACGCTAGGGTACTTTCAAGTAGTCTGTTTACGTTCAGTTGAAGTTCAGTTATAGAAGAAAATTCCATCCTGGTTAGGATTCGAACCTAAAACCCTCCGGATTGCAAGCAAACGTTTAGCCACTGCGGTACCACGACTCTTGTGGTGTCTAGCAGTCACTAACAAATACAGCTGCAGAAGCTTCAGAACAAAACCTGTAGATAAACGAAGTGGTTTATAATTGAAACATTGAATCTCAATTTGTTGTTGTAGCCGTCCGCTTCTAGTTTCTGATCCGTGGGAAGCCATGACCTAAACACAGGCGGTTGTGAACTGACAATGATAATTAATTGGTACGTCATTCAACTCCGGAAGCGTGATGTTTTCTCCCAGGGCACATGATAATAACCCAGCTTATTGCCCTTGTGGGCGTTGTAATAATCTCTTCAGCTGACAGACCAGCTAGACCACACACCCCTGAACATGTTTTTCAAAGACATACACTCAAGTCTGACGTTAAATGCTCTCTAAATAACGAAAAAAAAAAAAATGACAAACTACAAAACGAAGTATAGGCACACACTCTAATAACATGAAATAAAAGAGCTGATAGATTGTCTGGATCCGCTGTCACAACTGACGATCAACCTATGAATTATGCTGATAATATTAATGCCCTCCAAGAAATGGGAAAGGTGGAGTACTTTGGGGGCAGTGAATTCACTTCAAACGCCAGAATGACTTGGGAGTTAAGATCGGCATAGCAAAACACGAGACCCACACCCGGCACATCAGAAGACTTGTTAATCAGCATAGAACAGGTACAATTAGCCACCGGACGTTGGGGTTCATACTGAGGGGAGGATCTGTGCACCCATGGACATGTCAGGATTGCAATGATGATTAACTAACTAACTAACTAACTAACTAACTAACTAACTAACTAACTAACTAACTAACTAACTAACTAACTAACTAACTAACTAACTAACTAACTAACTAATAACATTTAATAAAAGTTATAAAAGTTATATGTGTGTTTGTATATGTACACACACACACACACACACACACACATATATATATATATATATATATATATATATATATATATATATATATATATATATATATATGTATAAACCTATTAGCTATTACCTTTTAGCATAACAATCGATTTCCTTTTCCTTACATTCTCTTATCATCGTATTCATCAGCACCACCATCATCATCATCATCTTCTTCTTCTTCTTTCTTCTTCTTCATCATCACCTTCTTCTTCTTCTTCTTCTTCTTCTTCTTCTTCTTCTTCTTCTTCTTCTTCTTCTTCTTCTTCTTCTTCTTCTTCTTCTTCTTCTTCTTCTTCTTCTTCTTCTTCTTCTTCTTCTTCTTCTTCTTCTTCTTCTTCTTCTTCTTCTTCTTCTTCTTCTTCTTCTTCCACCAGCTCTTAATTTCTGCGGGGGAAAAAAACCCAGTGTGTTCGTCCATGTGGACTTATTTTTTTCGCAGGATTTGAGTGTCCTTTATGCAGATTTGGCTTACTATATGCAGACTATTGGTTTATGGCCTACTCGGCATTTGCGCAGCGACATTGAAACGAAGGTCGATCCTCTCATTGGTACAGGCACCCGGTCGGGAATCCGTTTCTAGGACGATCACGGAAAGATAGAGATATGTTTGACAAGTCTAAATTCTTGACCTGGAGCAATACTACTAGCTGCGGTAAAGCATCTTGCATCCTGGATAATAATAACTGCAGTCTCGACAAGAAAGCGAAATAAACACCACTATAGTTCTAATGTAAATGCAGTTTATCATAAAAAAAAAAAAAAATCAAATTAAAATATAGTTTCGGGGTAGTGGATCTTATGTGTAGACGCCCCAGGCAAGCACGACACTTTTAATAATAAATACCAGTTAGCACACACATGTCTGATGAACTTAATGAATACAACACAAACTGTGACTATAACACTTACGTGTTACTTGCTCCTTGATAAAGACTTGTCGAAACGTTCAGTTGTGTTTGCCCTTTCCAGTCTTTTCTTTGAGCCTTCCAGTCACAGTTTATGTTGCATTTTTACATATCAGCTTGCCTGAGCTACTAATGTCTGATGAAAACGCTCAATGAATCCAAGCACCCAGGCTTATATGATGTGAATCCTCGCACAGTGTGCACTCTCATGACAGATATTTCAGGAGTTTTGGGCTTTGACTATTATTTGTATGTATTTTCCTCTTCTTTGCGATCACCGGCTTAAAAGAGATAGAAAGTTCCGGGTGTTTGTCCACTCCTGAACTTTGGTTGTAACCCAGAGCTTGGACTTTGTGTGCACCTCTGTTTTACATGCTTATTTGTAGGCAGAATATTGGTTTCTTGCCTCGGTCAGATGCACTCTGACTTTAAAGGCAGCGTCTCTAATTATTCACTCCTATGATATTCTTGTTGGGGACAGTGACCTACGGCCCACGGACAGTGGGTCTGTTCAATGTCCTCAAAAATTAAGTCATGGAATCCTCAAAGGGAAAGCAATATGTTGAAAAGGTAATTTTTTTTTTTTTCATTATGTCAAAACAGTTCTCTGCAATATTTTCAAACTGGTGTTTGCTTGATGTTAAAACTGGTTTCTGAAATATTTTAAAACTGGCTTTTGCTTGATTTTGAAACAGGTTCTCTGCAGTATTTCAAAACTGATTTTTGCCACATGTCAAAACTGGTTCTCTGTAGTATTTTAAAACTGGTTTTTGCCACATGTCAAAACTGGTTCTCTGCAGTATTTTAAAACTGATTTTTACTTGACGTCAAAACTGGTTCTCTGCAGTATTTTAAAACTGCTTTTTGCCACATGTCAAAACTGGCTCTCTGCAGTATTTTAAACTTTTTGGGGGGAACATGTTAAAAGTAATACTAAAAATGCCCACCCTCACCTCCATTTATTGCATACTTCACTTTTTAGAATTCCGCTTATGCAAGTTTAAATCGTCTAGTAAGCTTTGACAAATTTAACACAGCAAGAAAAACAAAAGAATTCGTTTCTTCTGTTTCAGGGTCCATTCCCAGGCCTTCTGTTTCATGGACTGACAGGGACCACATCAGCCAGGCCAGTGGCGAGCGAGGAGAACCGGCCGGGAAAAAAGATGACAAGAAAGACAAACCAGGGCAGAATGACCTGGGCAAGGAGATCGGACTGCTGTACGGAGGCTCGTTGGTCATTAACGCCATTATCGGCAAGTACCTCTTGTCAAGTAACTTGTACAATGTTTGTGACGTATGACGAAAATAATACCTAACCTTGAAAAAACACAAAACACACACACACACACACACACACACACACACACACACACACACACACACACACACACACACAACCTGCCATGACTTTTTTTCCACCTAGTTCTTTTAACATGAGTAAAGTAAACGACATTTTCTTCGCATTTATGCGTATTAGGCTAGACCTATATTTTAGAGACAAATCGGTACTTGGTGGGTAATGTGGTCAGCCTCACGCCGGCAGCCTTTACTGGCCGGGATTACCCCCTCAAGGCTGGGTCATTTACGAAGAAAGTGTGACTCCGTCAGGACCCGAACCAAAGACCTTCCGATCCGCAGGCGAGCGTCTAGCCGCTATATGACGATGATTCCCTTTGTTATATAAATTGATAAACCTTGTTAAATAAGCTGTATACCATCTCATTACATGACCACAGAATTTATATTGTCTGCTTCTGATGTGGGCAATCAGTTCTCTTCGTGAATCAGGTTATTTCAGGACCTCTTCATTTCTCCTATTACTGTCCAAGGTATTCTTATCATTTATTTATAAAACGACATCTCTGCTGCTTTTTTTCTCACTAATCCTCCAATTGTCGATGTTTCGCTTCCGTATATCAGCTCTCGAAAATACGCTGTCTTCTGTCAGTTGAAAAAGAAATATTGCATAAAATTTTACTTATTTAAATTGAATCATACAGTACTAAATAAATACTGACATTTATGCTGTAAGTAAATGATAATATTAACAGTAATTCATTATTTGCAATGTAAAGACATAAACAAGGTGTTTGTAAAGTCTCACTACAGTTTGTATGCTGAAAAAAAAAATTGAAAAACGAAACGCATGACGTCATAAAAAAAAGTTTTGCTAAAATATTATCAAATTAGTTACAATAGTTACTGCCCCTTTTAGACGATGTTTTAGGAAAACTATAAAGTCCTACAGAAATATTCATTATAACACACTTAATTAATCACGTCCTTCTTAGGACGTTATTTTTTTTGTTATTTGAAGCCCCACTCTGGCTTTTGCCAGGGGCCGCAATATAGGCAGGTCATCATTATGGCCAAATGTCTGAACGCGGTTTCTGGGACCTCTCCACGGTGATCCTCATCCGCATGGTGGCACTTTGTGTCATCGGGTGTTTATCGCTTGTGTGATGTCCTGGTGGGGTAAAAAACAATCCAATTCATTATAACAGGTGTTGGAAATGTCAGTCATGGGCTTCATATATAACTGCAAACGTCTCTTCGTATTGTCAAATACCTTCTGCAACGTGCTAGCATGCCTAAGAGTATCTTCCACTTTTCCCGTAGCTAGAAATTCAATGAATTTCTAGCCGTAATGTGATGAGAAGGTTGTTTATCAGAAACTCTTGGTATAAATTTTTGAATAAACCATCCGTGTGTATCAACCGCCGTTTAGAACCACTTTTTTAACCGAAAAGAGTTCTTTGTTTAGTTGAAAACACAATTTTGTGTTGAGTGCAAAGAATTACTTCACCAGACGACAACCATCCACTGAATATTGCTTCAGGATTGACTGCGGGACACACTTTTTGATGACGTAGTGTAATTCTTGTAAAAAAATTTTTTTAATGTGTCTACATGCAAAATGTAGTGATACAAACGCCTTATATAAAATAAAAATAGACAACCCGGGACAAGCCCTAAGACGTCTTACGGAGCAACAATTAGTATAAGACTCGGTGCTTTTTAAAAAAAAAGAAACACATTAGGAAAAATAAAAGTAAAGATCTGTTTTCACGCCTTAGGCGCAACGGGCACATGGGAAGAGTACCCATATTTTTACAGACCAATCGGCACTAGGTGGGCAATGTGGTAAGAATTACGCCGGCAGTCTTTACTTCCCCAGGACATACATCCTGGTGCCCATTTTAGGCTTGGTGGACCTGCGACGCCCCATCCCTGGATAAAAATCCAAGCAGCCAGCAGTGGGTTTCGATCGCGGTGCGTTGGGCTCTCAATACATAAGCTCCATTAATAAAGCGGTCACTTATTTCGCCAACTGCTTTCTTCGGACAAATGTCCTGATGGCCATTTCATGGCAAATCTACATGATAGCTCAGGCCATTTAAAATAAATCCATTTCATTGGTGGAAAAAAAGGGGGGGGGGCAGCTTTGATCACCCTGCGTATAGACAGTATTACTAAACATAGCGCCACTGCGTATAGACAGTATTACTAAACATAGCGCCACTGCGTATAGACAGTATTACTAAACATAGCGCCACTGCGTATAGACAGTATTACTAAACATAGCGCCACTGCGTATAGACAGTATTACTAAACATAGCGCTACTGCGTATAGACAGTATTACTAAACATAGCGCCACTGCGTATAGACAGTATTACTAAACATAGCGCCACTGCGGCTGTGTACATTGAATTTGTTTTGCAGAGGGAACCTAGTCACTAACACATATCACATAAAAAGAATACTGAAAATGCATCTGTAAAAAGAAATTGGGAACTTCACGTTTTCCACCAAGAATGCAGAATTATTTACAATAAGTCACAAGTTATTTACATTTATACATCACTAGCATCATTATCATCAAACCGGGAAGGTTAACCCGGTAAACAAATACCTGCAGAAGTCGGATGTGTCGGCCGAAAGGCGCAAATATCACAGCCATTCTGTAAAGAGGCACAACGCAATTACAATCCTACATACTGCAATCCTTAAGAGGGAAAACTTAAAAAAAGTAAAATCGTATCAAACCTTTATATGTTGAATGCGGCTCGCAGTTTGGTCATCAATTTCGTTTTATCCTGTGCAGTGGTTACGACAATATGGTTGGAATCCAGTCCGTCATCTGTTATCTCTCTCAACAAAGTTCGTCTTGGGGTTTCTGTTGATTGTCCTCGTTTCCAGACTCCACTTGTGTCCATTTCAGTGCCTGTTGAGTGATTTTCTGCCAGCTTGTCCTCATGATGTGGCTAATATATGGACATATAACGTTTCATATAAGTGGTGATATCAGCGATTGTCCAGACACTTGTGGATTATAATAAAGCAATTAGAGTACAAGGATTAAATAAAATGACCTAGCATCCCACATGGGACTCATTGTTTTGTTATTTTAAATACCCACCCCGGCTGTTGTCGGGGGCCGTAAAATAACCTAACGGTTAAACGGGGTTTCTGGGACTTGTGCTCGGATGATTCTCATCCGAATGGTGACACTTTGTGTCACGAGGTGTTCATTGCTTGTTGTGTCGTTCTGGTGGGGTTGAAAGTCGGTCAGTCAGTCTTATGCAGAGTGGGCTCAAATCCATTGTCTACATATCAACACTAACACATTGTCAAATTAAACAACTGTATTTTGGTACACGAAAAGCTGCACACAGCTCTTTGGAAGGTTGCAGATCCGATTCAACGTGCCCCTTGCTTGAACGTTTTTATGTTATCTAGTGTAACCACAATAACTCAACTGATTACTTTTGTCTTCGTAAAGCGCTCATCGATAACAACAATTTGAGCTTCACGTTTTTGTAAATTTCTTTTTTTTTTTTTTAAATATGACGATTCTATTTTCAGGGCCGGGCATATTCGGGACCCCCAAGGGAGTTTTAGCTGGGGTTGGTTCAGTTGGCATGAGTCTTGTAATGTGGACGTTCTCCGGAATGTTCAGCATGTGTGGTAAGTAACAATCGAGTCTCAGTTATTTGGAAAGTAACATTCGAGCCTCAGTGGTGTGTTGAAAGTTGCATTAACAATCGAGTCTCAGTTATTTGGAAAGTAACATTCGAGTCTCAATGGTGTGCTGAAAGTTGCATTAGAATTTTTAATATGTGGTAAGTTACATAATAGTCTCAGATTGATGGCAAACCACATTAGAGATTTGATCTGAGAATAGTTGAAAATGCCATTTTGATACCTGAGAGCGTCAGGTAAATCGCTGAGAGGCTGTCTAAATAAGATTCCGGTAAAGGTCACAATTTTGGGGAAAACCAAGTGTCATAACATTGGAACTGGGAAATATTAATCATTTCCCGGGTATTGCATACAGAGAGAAAGACAACTGTTCACCTCATTTCATTAGGCAGGGACCTAGAATATGAGACAGCTGGATGCGACACACATCATTAATGGTCTCCATCATATTTTCTGCACATCTTCTATTATCTTTGGTCTAAAGCATCGTGTAGACCAGTGGCTCCGTTAGATTAGACCCTTTGACCCGCTTGGTCTACCCTGGGTAGCCTCGCCCTCCTCCTTTTTTAAAAATAGCCATATTTGGGGTGAAAAGACAAAATAGCGCAACTTGTGAGGCATCCAAATATCAACGCTCGCACAAAATCAGCTGATAAATAAGCTATGGGTAGCAACTCTGCGTTATCAATTCCACCCATGGATAGTTCTAGAAAAACAAACCCAAAATTACAGCATCTGAAAAGTCAAATATGTGCGATCGGAAAAACAAGAAAAGACACATCAACCAACGAAGAACTAAGAGCCGTGACATGCACAGTACGGGTAAATGATTTGATAGAGCATCAAAGAATCAAATGGTTTGGTTATTTGGACAGACTTGAACTAAATCAGCCAGCAGTTAAAGCTTACCACATAAGAACAGTAGGCTACAGGTCATGAGACCGACATTACCACAAGCTGGGCACCTAGCAGAAGACAGGAAACCACATCTAGCTATTCTATGTGATGCTTCACGACGTAAGCAGTAGGACGAAAGTCATCATCATGTGGCAGGTCCTTCGCAGAACGTCGCTCTCATCATGGTCTGCGTGAAATAAACTCAGTCTCCCGCCTCATGCGCTTTCATATTCAAGGAGACACTTATATCCTGTGCCCATATTTGTGTTGGTCGGCCCTGTCTGTCCTTCCCGGTACCATGCCTCCTGCTATTACTTTGTGTAATTCGCCATGGCGCTCAATATGACCAAACTATTTTAGCTTCCGAGGCAGGATACTGTTTATAAACCAATGATCATTGATGTTTAAATCTGTCAAGATGTCAGCATGTGTTCTCTTCTTTGCCCATGGTATTCCGAGGATCTTTCTAAAGCGTTTCAGCCCAAAAGTTCAAATTTTCTTGCCTAAGGACTGAGATAGTCCACGACTCGCATCCATATGAAGCTACAGAAAAGATTCATGTTCTCAAAATTGTAATTTTGATTTCCTTGCTGGTGCTAATAGACTTTTAATGATGTTCAATATTTGCGTTGCTATGGCCCTCCTTCTTTTGAGTTCTGTCAAACAGTCTCCATCGCTATTTATTACAGAGCCTAGATTTTCAAAGATTGTGACATTTTCAATTTGTTCATCAATTATTGGTTGTTTTTTTTTTGGTGTGTGACAGCCAGTTTTATCCTTGGACCTTATTTTTGTTTCATTTAAATTCAGGAATAAGTTTTGATTTTCTCTGTTTCTTTTTGGACAGACATGATTTAAAAAAGACTATTAAAAAAAATGCATTAAACCAGTACAGTATTAGCATCGCAAAACGAAGTTTAAGGTTTTTGTGTATGTTTGTATGTCTGTATGTCTGAATGACTGTCTGTCTGTCTGTCTGTCTGTCTGTCCGTCTATACGTAAGTACATGTATGTATGTATGTATGTATGTATGTATGTATGTATGTATGTATGTATGTATGTATGTATGTATGTATGTATGTATGTATGTATGTATGTATGTATGTACGTACGTACGTACGTACGTACGTACGTATGTATGTATGTATGTATGTATGTATGTATGTATGTATGTATGTATGTATGTATGTATGTATGTATGTATGTATGTATGTATGTATGTATGTATGTATGTATGTATGTATGTATGTATGTATGTATGTATGTATGTATGTATGTATGTATGTATGTATGTATGTATGTATGTATGTATGTATGTATGTATGTATGTATGTATGTATGTATGTATGTATGTATGTATGTATGTATGTATGTATGTATGTATGTATGTATGTATGTATGTATGTATGTATGTATGTATGTATGTATGTATGTATGCATGCATGCATGCATGCATGCATGCATGCATGCATGCATGCATGCATGCATGCATGTATGTATGGATGGATGGATGGATGGATGGATGGATGGATGGATGGATGGATGGATGGATGGATGGATGGATGGATGGATGGATGGATGGATGGATGGATGGATGGATGGATGGATGGATGGATGGATGTGTGTATGTGTGTGTGTGTTGTGTGTGTGTGTGTTTGTGTGGTCGGTCGGTCGGGCGGGCAGGCAGGCGGTCGGTCGGTCGGTCGGTCGGTCGGTCGGTCGGTCGGTCGGTCGGTCGGTCGGTCGGTCGGTCGGTCGGTCTGTCTGTCTGTCTGTCTGTCTGTCTGTCTGTCTGTCTGTATGTGTGTATGTGTGTATGTGTGTTTGTGTGTATGTATGTAGGTATTTCTTGAGGCCTCGGAGATGTGGTTTTACTGAAGAATGCTTAGGTTTTAAAAGAGGCGGGAGCCCGAAGACAACTAATCACAGACATCAGAAGGAGACAGTCATCATTTTTCAGCCATGTTATGAGAAGAGGGAAAATAGAACATGTGACCACTGGAAAGATCTGTGGAAGATGGGACAGAGGAAGACAACGGGAGAAGATGCTTGACAGTCTTGTTGCATGGCATGGAGTGTGTCGGCACATGAATTGATACATGCTGCAGGTAATCTCAGATCATGGAGGGGCATGGAGGGGCATGATCGCCCACACAGTACAAACAGCCCGCCACTAGAATTCATTAATCGCATATAGAAGCAGATATTACAACAGATCTGCGGTAAATCCTGTGGTAACATCCCACTGGATATTTTCTGTCTGAATCTGCAGTTCACAACACTAACCATGTTGGACATAATCGTAACGTATTCCAAATTAAATTAGCAGCTCACAGTGTCGCGCCATACACTCAGCTCAGCAGCTAGGTGACGTAACTATATATATATACAAATATAGGGGGGGGGAGTGCAACAGCCAACGATTTATTTAAGTTCTACTTCTCCACCAGCTGCCTTATGTTTTGCTGAGCTCCGTGAATCTGTCAAGCGGGAAGGAGTCGAATACGCTTACATCACCGAGGCTTTCGGTCCGGTAGCTGGGTTCGCCTACTCCTGGATGAGAATAGGTAAGTGATAACCTCCCATCTCTGATCTATATCATACTGGGACATATCTACACTCAACATGTTCTGTTGATAGCCACCCATCCATGATCTATGTCCTACTAGAAATGATCTACAGTCTACACTAGTCCATAAATGGTATATACCAAAAGGGGATGTAGAGCCCTAAAGAGGACCATAAAAAAATATGGAACGATAGCACCGTAAGACCTCTTCAACAGTATAAAGTGTTTGTGGCGACCAGAAGAGCAAAATCCTGAATCTTGTATCTGTCTTAACACCGAAAGCGGCAGACGAGTAAGGGAAGAATAACAAATAGCAGATAAGGATAGAATGTTCGCTTGGAGATACCACTTAATTTTATACTACATATCTGATTAATTAACACCTTTCTAGGACATCCGCTCCATGTTTATTTTATTTAGAACATTAAGAGGTTATGGCAGCTTGCCAGGCTGACCACTTCCTCCCCTCGATAAAGTTTTCCTAGCGATAAAGTGTGGGCGATTGTTAAATTTGAAACAATATTTTTGTTTCTGCTTCAAACAATGGTGAAATACTTCTACAATGTAATTAAAAATTCAAGACTGCCTTCTGTTTTGGTTCATATCTAGGTAAACCCATATCTATTTTCAAAAGCTTAAGTTAGGCAAATTAAAAATAAAGTTTCGATTGCTTAACTAATTTGGAAACGCAAGTTGACAGTTCTATGGAAAAGTGTATTGATACATTAACAGGTTATCTCCCTTAAATTTGTGTTTCTGCTTCTTCAATTCCCCCAGTTACTTTATTGAAGTGTTGGGAGGGGCAAATATGGGGGCTTGCGGCTGATGTGCTATTTCTAACGGCCTGTATACATGGTTTTCGTAACTTCCTTAAGGCTGCCCTTGATGTCATTATTGCATATTTTATGTGGTCTTCGTCAGGAAGAGAAAATCAACATTTTTTGGTTATGTTATGATAAGAGGGAAACTGGAATATGTTGCGACCACTGGAAAGATCTGCCAAAAAAGAGATAGGGGGAGGGCAGCGTAAGAAGATTCTTGACAGTCTTTTTTTCATGGCATTAAGGGATGATACACGCAGCTGTGGATTGCAGATTGTGGAGAGGCATGATAGCCCGCGCCAGTCGGCAAGCCACTTGATGATGATGTGGTCTTCTGCTTTCTCTGTGCCCGCTGTACTTCTTCAGCGTGGCTCTAGGTGGAGGTTCGTACCAGGACATTTTCAACAGATAGCCAAAACTATGGCATCTGTTTGTTGTTTTTAACATCTGACCGATTTCAGGCCTAGTCTTTGATTTCTTAACTTTGTCACGTTTTGTTATTCCAACAGCTGTTCTAAGATACCTCATCTCCGTTCTTTTGATTTTTCTCACAGAAATTTTAGTAAAAGTTCAAGTTTGACTGTGCCAGCATAAGTTTGCCAAAACACTAAACAGCACTAGTTAGATTTACCGTGGTAGACAGAAGTTTACTTCAAAAGTGTTGCTCGTTGTCGTGTGAGCTGGTTTTCTTTAACAAGTGGTGTGTTTATTTCTCTAACATTTCTCATCCTGACCCGAAAATTGTCCCAAAATTATTTAGTAATTTTCAAACTGCCAAAACACTAAACAGCGCTAGTTAGATTTGCCGTGGCAGACAGAAGTTTACTTCAAAAGTGTTGCTCCACATTTTTTGCCCGAACAGTGTCGTTAGGCTACTCTTTTCGATTTTAAACTGGCTAGGGATATTTTACGTGCGCAACAATGCACACGGGTGTCCTATCTCACTACCCACAGACCAGGGGAAATTACTAGAAGTCCAAGTCCACGTGAGAAAATGTCAGCCCTTACCGGGGATTGAACCCGGAACCTCTAGCACTCGAGGTAGAAACCATGCCTCGAGACCACGCAGCCACCTAATTCTATAGATGAAAGGCTTAGAGAAGAACAAACAGGCTTCAGACCAAAACGGCTTGCAAAATACAAAATATTTATTTCCCTTGTTCTGACACAAAACTACACCCGCGTATGTATACTCAGTGATTCAGTGAGTATGATTCAGAGGGTTCGGGCAGGTTTGGTGCGAAGACAATGTCTCGAATTATTACAGAAGTCTACTGTGCTTGGAGTCACCTTTATGTTTGTTCTGGGATACGCAGTCGTCGATGGAAATTAAAGAGCTGATATGTTTGCTGGATCCGTTATCACTACCGACTGTCAGGCTATGGATCATGCTGATATTATTAATGCCCTCAGAGAAATGGGAAGGATAGAGGACTTTGGGGGCAGTGAATCCACATGATTCGCCAGAATGGCAGACTTGGGAATTGAGATCGGCATAGCAAAAAACGAGACGCACACTAGACACACCAGAAGACTTGTTAATCAACATAGAAGTACTATTAGCCATCTGACGTTGGGGTTCATACTGAGGGGAGGATCTGAGCACCCATGGAGATGTCCAGAGTGCAATGATGAGAACCCAAATATATGTTGACTGTAGATCTGTTCTAGTGTGACATATATCAGAGAAGGGCAGCTACTTACAGTTTATGTTGACTGTAGATCTGTTCTAGTGTGACATATATCAGATAAGGGCAGCTACTTACAGTTTATGTTGACTGTAGATCTGTTCTAGTGTGACATAGATAGGAGATGGGTAGTCACAAACAGACAATGTGACTGTAGATCTGTTCTAGTGTGACATATATCAGAGAAGGGCAGCTACTTACAGTTTATGTTGACTGTAGATCTGTTCTAGTGTGACATAGATAGGAGATATATATATGAAGCCGTGTTAGCGCAGTCGATAAGAAGCTCGCTTTCAAATCCAGCTGCGACTCGCTGCAGCCCACGGTCGGTGTTCGAAACCGGGCGTTTCCCGGGGTTCACCCAGCCTCTAGGAAATGGGTACCAGAGTGTTACTCTGGGGTAAATGGAGGAACGTCGCTGTAGCTACAGAGTTACGTGCGAACGGCGACACAGGCGGACAATTCTTATCAGCACTCCGTACTGGTGGCAGAGCACTTTTGATTTATAACCGTGTGCTATGACGCTGGTTCACACCTCCCGACTTTACCTTTATATATATATATATATATATATATATATATATATATATATATATATATATATATATATATATATATATATATATATATATATATATATATATATATGTGTGTGTGTGTGTGTGTGTGTGTGTGTATATAAACAACATCTTAAAAACATTTATTAAAATTTCGTTAGTTATAGAGGAAGTCAATATCACCCCCCCCCCTCCCACCCTCCCCACAACTGTATTCTAGTTCACAAAGTAGTTAGGTAAGTAGGTAAGTTGTACCCCACCAGGACATCAAACAGAGTGATAAACACCCGGTGACACAAAGTGCCACCATGCGGATGAGGATCACCCGTGAAGAGGTCCCAGAAACCCCTTTCAGCCGTTTGGCCATATCTATGGCTAGGCTATTTCTCTGCCCCAGCTATATTCAGGGCTCCCGACAGAAGCCAGGGTGGGGCTTCAAACAAAAGATTTCATCCAACGAGTGGACGACTGTTACCCGTTCACAACTAGTATTTACTGTGTAGTCAACTTCTCTAACTCTTAAAATTTGCTTATTAAGTCGTCTATTCAGACGCAGTCATGAGAGGGCTGTGTACGCAGGCGGTATTTTGACTTTACTCGTGATTTTGTTTTTGTCTCGTCATCTCTTCTAGTGTGTCCGTGTCCGCGTGTGGTCTCTTTACATGTGATTAAAATATTTTAAAATTCATAAACACTAAGCTCATGATATACCACCTTCTGATATTGTGATATTTGCTTTTTAATGAGAACTAAAAACACGCATTGAATGACCAGAGTTCAATTAAACTGATTTTAAATCACCCAGTCAGTCAATGATTTGTCTCCCGCTCATTTTAGACAAGTGTTAAACTTGGTAAATTAACTTCATTGCACACATTTATATCCCATTTAGCTCGGTCTCTCTCCGCAGAAGGGCTACCTCCTACATCGAGTAGCAGAAAGTACAAACTCTGCAGCTCTAACGACATCTGCTGGGATCTGTGTAAGAATGACACACTTAACTATGCAGTATATGAAACGAACCCACGAACTTTAGACAGCGAAGTAAATCGATTGACGTAATCATGGAGATAGTTCCCCCCCCCCCACCTCACCCCACCACTTTCCGCCCCGGAAATAGGAAAAATCAAATATCAGCCATCTTTTTTGCTCGAGCGGATTATATGGTATACACAATTTGCCACTCCTGCAAAGTTTAGGTAGCACCAGTTAACAGACTAAAGACACACCACTGACCGTTAGACATAAAGTAAACTGTATAGTGTGAAAAAGTGTGATTGTAACAATTGTAACATGTGTGAAAAACGTGAATCTGTGCCGTCTTTTTACACATTTTCAGTTTGAAAGCAACGTTTTGATATGAAGTTAACATTATGTTTTTAGCTTAGAACTACAAGGAAGCTTCTAGCAAGTGTAAAGTATCATGGTGTATATTTTGATATCTAGCAAGATAGCCTTGCCCAGATCCCAAATTATTAGCTGTATATTTGTTTCAGCCGCTGCTGAGCCCACATCTACGGCCGTCTTTGCCCTGGCTTTCACCGATTACGTGGCCGACGCTATTTACGACGATTGTGGGCCATCAAAGCTTTTCTTGAATGTTCTAGCCACATTGACAGTGTGTAAGTGCTGCAGGCATTAGTTCTATACACTACCATTAATTTAAGTTGACTAGAAGTCTAAAATACATATTCACGCTAAAGGCGCCTTGATATTTGTTATTATATGAGGGCAATTCAAAAATCAACTGACCGGTACAAATAAACCGTTTGGCATAGCGACCCCGATCATTGCTGGCATCATTCAGTAGTCTTTTAGCTCACTACGTATCAATCAACAGTCGCATTTGTACAGTCGTTTACAAATCTTGAACAAATAAACACCGACAGTCTTATTGCCTTTCCCACGAAAGGCTGTGAAATTCATAGTCTGATTTGTTTTCTTCAAGAAAAAATCAAAATGTCCCTGGAATTTATTGTCGATCGTGTAGGGTTTAGGGTGATAACGCTATGAGTAACAGTCGTGTTAGGGAGGAATTGGCGTTGATGTGTCGGGAGCTAAAAGACTACTGAACGAGACGAGCAATGAACCGTATCGCTATGACAAACAGTTACCAGACAATCGGAGATTGATTTTAGAATAGCCCTCGTATGCATCAGAATCGACGTCGCTGCACATTAGACAGTCCATGCATGCGCAGTTCCACCCTCGAGCAGCAGTCATCCCAAAGTGCCTTTACTTACTGTTCCCATGAAACGTTTTTTCAGTGTCTTTAATCTTGACCTCCAAGCTGGTATAACTGTGCTTGGAAACAGACGTTGGCATTTTTTTAGTATCTAATTTCCAGACGATCGCAACAATTGTCCTGAAATCACATAATTTAGGTGAAAGATTCTTTTTAACTCGAACTGTCCTTGCTAGTCATACTCGCCACTGCCATAAGCTGTGAAACTGTCATGCCTGTGGGACATTTTTTTATGGAAAAAGCCAAAGCAAACTTGAAAAAAAAAAAAAAATACAGGCTTTTAAAAAAAAATGATTACATAATTAATGCACTGAAAAGATAACATCAATTTTATTCCACGACTAATACAGCTTGTGGCGCCCTGTTACGTGTATATGTAACAATTTATTTAGATGTATACAGATAATATTGTTTCCTGGTACATCCAGACATATCTAACTACATATTAGACATACATTATCACTCAGATAGAATTATTACTTTGAAAATTAAAAGAGGAGAACAAGCTGAAACATATATACAGATATATGCACCATGCAATGATAATTATACAGAAGAGCAGAAAGATGAATTATTTGACGATCTGTCTGATGAGATAAAGAAAGTTGAGGGAAGCAGCATACTATATGTAATGGGTGACTTCAACGGGAGGGTAGGAAATAACAGAAGAGAATACGAAAAATTTTTAGGTCCATATGCAGCTAAGAACAGTTCTAGAAATGGAAATGGTCAAAGAATATTGGATCTATGCAGCCAGCACAATCTTTTTATTACGAACACATTCTTTGACCATAGAGATTCACAACTTTACACTTGGTACAAATGGAATGATATCTCCATCAAGAGCCAGATTGACTTTATACTTACCAGAGTTCAAGGAAGAAGGAGAATTCTTGATTCAAGAGCAATCCCTAATGGTCTATGTGACACTGACCATAAAATAGTTGTGTTAACAGCAAAACATCTTACATTAAAGAAACACAGAAAGAAATTAAACAAAAACAAGGATCTCATCAAGATAGCAAATCTTAAACGGGAAGGAGTAAAAGAACAGTTACAACAGAAAGTAGAGACAGCATTCAAACAACTTCCACATGTAGTTGGCAATATTGAGGAAGAATGGAGTATATATAAAAACACTATGCTTAGTATTGCAGAAGAATTATGTGGAAAACGGAAGAGTGGAAACAGACGGGGAAATAACAAATATTCACCTTGATGGTGCGAAGAAGTAAAAGAAGCAATTAAAAAGAAAAAAGACTTATATAAACAGTGGATAAAATCAAAGAAAGAAGAAGATTATATAAACTATAGACTGCAAAGGAGAGAAACCAACAGGACTGTCAAGAAAGCAAAACAAGCATCATGGGAACGTTCGGTGAGTCACTAGCAGAAAATGAGAAAACAGCCAGCAGAAAATTTTTCAAAGTGGTTAAAAATATGCGGAAAAGAGATGAGAGCTACAACCCCACTGAAATAATTAATGATAAGACAGGAAGGCCACTGATAGATCCACCCAAGATTGCAGAAAGGTGGAGGGAATACTTCAATGAGCTCTTTAATCCTCTAGGAGATCATCAGGAAAGAACAACTGAAGAGCACAGAGCAACAGTGTTAGAACCACACATACTAATGGATGAAATAGAAAAAGTCATTAAACAGTCTCCCAAATATAAAGCACCAGGAGCTGATAGATTACCAACAGAAATAATTCAAGCAGCAGGTGAAAGCAGCATCAGATGGCTTCACAGAATATTCAATGCAGCATGGGTACAACAAACGGCCCCTATTGATTGGCAACATGCAATAGTTATACCATTGTGGAAGAACAAAGGAAGCAAACGAGAATGCAGTCAATATCGAGGCATCTCTCTTTTAAGCCATGTTGGCAAAATGTATGCCAAGATAATAGAAACAAGACTGAGACCAGTGATAGAACCACAGCTGGCAGAAGAACAGATGGGATTTAGGAGAAATAGAAGCTGCACAGATGCAATCTTCACACTTAAACAGTTAATAGAAAAGAACATTGAATACAATAAGAACTTATTTGAGGCATTTGTAGACCAGGAGAAGGCATTTGACAGAGTCGACAGACAATTATTATGGAAAATAATGGCAAGATATGGAGTAAGCGAACACCTCATCGAAGTGTGCAAAAGTTTATACAGGGATTGTAGAAGTGTAGTTAGAATAAATCAGGGAACATCTCATCCTTTCACAGTGACATCTGGAGTAAGACAGGGGTGTGTCTTATCACCACCAATCCTGGATTACATACAAAGACAACAAGTGAAATGGTTTGCCCACTTAGAGAGAATGCCTTGTGACACCATACCATACAAAGCATACATGGAAAGAGAAGAAGGACGTAGAGCACGGGGTAGACCAAGAACAAGATGGAAGGATAACATCAGAGAAACTCTACAACAGTACGATGTGCCTATGGTCGAGGCAGCCAGAAGAGCTAGAAACAGAACCTTATATCTCCCTCGACACCCACAGCGGTAAAAGAGGAAGTGAAGAAGAAGAAGAAGATTTTTTTTTTTTTTTTTTTAGTCGCTCCTCTTCTACCTTGGGGTGTAGAGGTTTGCCAGAGAGATCGCCAGACGTCTCTATCAGCAGTTTTCTTTCTGGCTTTGTTCCATTCCAGTCCTCTGTCAGTCAGGGACTGTCGGATGTTGTCTTCCCAGCGCACCCTGGGTCGTCCCGGAGGTCTGGTTCCCTGGTTCTTAGCCTCCCATGCTTGCCATGGTGGCCGATTTTCTCCCATTCTGCACACATGTCCAAACCATCGTAACTGTGACTGATCCACTCGGGTTGGTAAGGACTGGGTATCAAGATCTTGACGTATTGTCTGATTGCGGACTTTGTCCCTTCTTGTCACTTGGACCACCTTTCTCAGGTATCTCATTTCCGAGGCCTGCAGCTGACTTCTGTGAGCTGTTGTCATTGCCCATGACTCACACCCATAGGTCAGGACTGGTACATAGGTAGAGCGGTAAACAGCCATTTTTCGTCCTCTTGCCAATTTCTCTTTTGCTAAGAAACCCTCGGTTTATGGCCTGGAAGAGTCTCCCAGCAGCTGCTTTTCGTGTAGCCAGCTCAGTCTTAATGCCTCCATTTTGGTCTAATACAACTCCAAGGTATTTGAACTGGTTAACCTGCTCCAACGCATACTGACCCATCATGATCTGGTGTTTCTTCTCCTCTCTTGAGATCACCATGGTTTTAGTTTTGGAGACACTGATGGTCATCCCTTTCTTTTCAAGCTCTTCCTTCCAGACAAGTAAGTTGGACTGAAGGTGTGCCTCTGATTTAGCTATCAGGGCCACATCGTCTGCAAAAGCCAGCTCTGATATACAGATTGGTCTCATCTTCCAGTACCCTACAGAGTACTTCTTTGTCTTCTCCTTACAGGTCTTGATGACATCATCCATCATAAGAATGAAGAGGTAAGGTGAGAGAATATCACCTTGTCTAACACCGCTTGTGGTCTTAAATTCTTCTGACTTTTGGTCTGCTGTTCTTACATAATTTCTGCACTTTTTGTAGAAACTCTGTATTGCACTGATCAGGGGTGCTGGGATGTTTTTCCCTGCCAAGCAGTCCCAGAGCTTGTTCCAGGGTACCTTGTCAAATGCCTTTTCCAGATCCAAAAAACATAAGTGAATCTCACTCTTATATTCCAGGGCTTTTTCACTCATCTGTCTCAGTGTGAAGATAAGGTCTTGAGTACTTCGGTTTGCTCTGAAGCCGCACTGGGCCTCGTCCAGCTGTGGCTCTACCAGACTTCTAAGTCTCTGCTCAAGAATTCTAGAGTAACTTTTACCGGGAATGCTGAGGAGGGATATGCCTCTGTGGTTTTCACATTGTCTGTTATCACCTTTTTTAAATATAGGTATAATGATGGCAATCTCCCAATCTTTTGGTATAGTTTCGCTACACCAGGCTGCCTGGAGAACCTTCAGTAGAAGGCGCTCACCTTCGACTCCCATATATTTGACCATCTCTGGTGTTATACCATCATGACCTGCTGCTTTTCCCAATAACTTATAATTTTGACATTTGAAGCCTAATTTTGTCTATCGTTAATTAAATTCTTTGCTACAGATATCGTCTGTCGCATTTCATTTCTGTCACCGACCTTTTCTTTGCAGCTGGTGACTTCAAGTGTTTATAAGACTGCCTTAACTCATCTCTCTATAGATATGTGGGATATTTTTTAATGGAAAAAAATCGTTAAAGCTAATGTCCCAAGCCTCACGATAGATGGTAGGAACGTTGACAGAGAGAGCAAACTGAGGTATCTGGGAATTACATTTGACAGGAGCCTATCATTTAAGGACCATGTGGAGAGTGTTGTGACGAGAAGCCAAAAAGGACTTAGTGCACTTAAGACTATGGCTGCAATTGACATACAGCAGAAAATGCTTTTAACACTATATTAGCACCTGATCCTGTCAGTGGTTGATTATGGCCTGGGACTGCTTACCGTCTCAAAGAGACAGTTGCACTAACTAGAGCGCATTCAGAATGCGACTATGCAGGTCATTCTGGGTTGCACCAGAGACACCCCAGTGGTGTGTATGCGATACATCCTTGGTTTGCCGACGGTTGTTGGTAGGCACAAGGTGCTGCAGGCGAAGTCATATCTCAGGGTAGCTGCAGACACAGACCACCCTCTGCATGAAGCTCTGGGTGCCGTTAAGGGTCAGCGGCTGATAAAAGGGAGGTCATGGATTGCTCAGGCAGAAGACACAATCAGACAGGTTTTCATCCTTGAGAACATTAGGCGAGAAGAAGAGTGGGTCAAAGTGCCACCTGAGCAGTCAGACTTGTGTAGAGTCATAATCACGCTGAGCTGGGAATGCAGAGATTGGCCAGCAGGTATCACAGAGGTGGAAATTCACCAATTAATTCAAGATAATGCTCGTTCAGAGGATTTGATCATTTACACAGACGGTTCAGTGTCAAGAGGCAAAAGAAGTGCTTGCGGCTTCTTGGCAAAAGTTAATGGTCGATGTTTGGTGCAGCAGAGCCTAGCATGTGATACCACAACATCCAGCTTAAGAATGGATGTGGAAGCGGTCACTGCAGCTTTCCGCTGGCTAGAGAACACGACACACACACATCGTGATTGTAACTGATTCAGAACGCATGCTGAGGAAGATCAGATCAGGTATGCTTCGTGCAAAGTGGCATGCTTCGCTGCGGAGGACACGGGTAAGGAGTATTATCTGGATTTTTTTTCACCGGGGCACGCCGGTTTATTGGGAAATGAACACGCGGACAGGCTGGCTGGCTCTGCACAACTTGGTGAAATACTAATACATGATAAGGCAGACGTGGTTAGTGCCTTGTGGAAGAGCGTGTACAGTTCGGAGGAGCAGATGGATCACCAAAGTCTGGTGAGATTGATGCAGCGGGGAGTGACGAGAGGTTCTGGCAGAAGCTCGAGGCTCAGAGGAAAGGCAAGACGGACGTTTCATCAGAAAGCTACTGGCACCATTAGTATCGGAACTCTTCACTGGCTGCTGAAGATGGGGACGGAGCGCTTATGGGAATGTTCCGAGTGCTCTGATATCGGTTCTTGTATCAAATCAAATCAAATTAAATCTCTTTAAAGACTTCTTGGTCCGCGCAGGGGCTACTCGCAGTCATCTTCTTTGTGTAAAGAGAGCTGTCAGCTGAAATTCTCTCTCTATGCCCAGCCGGTGCAGTCTATTATTGCTGATCATGCCACCATGTTCTCAGTCGCGAAAGTCAGATTCCATTTAAATATGTTAGTTGCGTATCCTTTACAAGACGTTGCAGAACCAACACCAGCATTGGCTAATGTGGTTTTTTTAGGCAAATTTACGTCCAGTAGTTTGCGATTCGATGTATACTGTTGAAAATTTGTAGCGCATAATTGTCCAACCACGCATTTTTTTTATAGTTTGTAAGCAAAATTTCGTGCTAGGATATGTAAAATTGGGTGCCTTTTTTAAAAATCGTTACAAGGCAGTAGTTAACTAGTTTTTCCATCTTTTTCTCTTCTTCCCAAAGCATAACTCAAATGCGCGCATGAGAAAGTAACAACTGCTCAGATGAACACTATTCACTGACTACGCAGCTTAACCCTATAAAATGATAGGGCTACACAAATAAAATAATAATAAATTTTTTTTTTTAAAGTTAATTTTTAAGTAGACATGTATGGCATCTTTAGCCTTACATTTAAGGAGCATTGCTACTGGCAAACTGCAGGTGGAAGTCAGGTTGTCAGGCATCTAACCAGGTATCAGAGTATCATCAGTCGACTTTGGCACCGGTTCCAAGCCATTGGTTTAGCTAAAGTCCAGGATTTCAGAGGACGACCCAGAGGTGGCAACAGCAGTAGATGATCCCTGTATTTGGTTTCGTCACCTAAGAAACAGCTTTACAATAGCTTCCTCAGCTGCCAGTTATTGCCTCCAGGACGGCATGTGTCTAATGAAACTGTTTGGATTAGACTGCATGAAGCTGGACTTTAGGGACGTCAACTTCACCGAGGACCTGTCTTTACGCGCCACCATCGACTTGTTTGCACCAACCAGCATCGTCTCTGGGCAGCTGATATGGGGATGTATCTAGTTCAGTGTTGCCACTTTTTTTTTTGGACAAAAAACATCCAAAACAGAGTCAACAAATATCTAAAACATCTACATTTGCGTGGAAAACATCTAGAAACAACATCCAAATAGAAAGAGTCACAAAGTACATAGCAATTGATACGACTTACCCTATAGAATCATGTCCTCATCTTTACTGAAGTCTGCCTTACAAGATCCACAGGATAAACTTAGCTTGGATGGTGAAGTTGAAGCTTCAGATCCAAAATGACTCTGGTATGCTTTAGCTATTCCAATTTCTTTTAATACCTAATAAGGGAGCTGATAAGTGGAACAGCCTTTTCCTACTATTATCAGGCCGAATTTTATTGTCAAGATAGCATTTAACAGGTCTAATTTCATCCTGTTTCTTAAGTTACATTTGATAAATTCACTACAAATGAAAACATCTAGAAAAACATCAACCATCTAAACGTCAAAAATGCCATCTAAATGCAAGGAAAAATGTCTAAATATGGATGTAAAACATCCAAAGTGGCAACACTGATCTAGTTTAGTGACGAATCTCTCTCTTTTTTTAAATTACAGTCATGACAGACGGTGAAGGGTTCGCTGTAGGTGAAATGAACGTTAAAACCCAAAATTGTGCTAATGTAGCTCGGTCGCACGGTGGTGTAGGTGCAACGATATGAGGAATTATCATTTAGAAAGAAAGGAGTCAACACTGAAGGACGCTTGAATGCGCAACAATATGGCAGCGAAATTCTTCGATCCAATGTCTTTTTATTTCGGGAAAGGTCTGTTTTTCAACAGAAAAATGCCCGACCCCGTTCTGCACGTTTGACCATGCAATTCCTGACTGCTAGAATCATTCTCACCCTCGCCTGGCCAGCCCTGGAGGCAGATGTTTTCTAATCAGCATTTGTCCGGTAAGCTGCAAAGAGGTGTAAAAAAGGTTAAGGTAAAGTCGGGAGATGTGAACCGGCGTCATTGCACACGGCTATAAACCATAAGTGCTCTGCCACCAGTACGTACAGCTGATAAGAATTGTCCGTTTGGTTCATCAGTTCATTTCCTACGGGGATTGTCGCCGGAGCTACGTTGCTTGCGTGACGCTCTTAGCAGGTGGCTAGCCGTTCTGATGAGAGAGACCGAGCCATATGTGATTAACCGCGGTGCAGTGATATGGATCTTCTCAATTTTAACTTTTTTAATCTTTAGGATTAGAGCTGTTCACGACATGTTTTCTCACATGTCGCTGGCCTTAACTATTCAACACCCCCTCCTGTCTTCCCCAACAGTGAGCATGTTTCTGGTGAACGTCATGTCCATGAAGCTATCCGAGCGGCTCCAGATGTTGTCCTCAGTGGGCAAATTGTCGGCTATCTCTGTCGTCGTCATCATGGGAGTCAAACGAATGATAGACGGTACGTTTTTTTTTTTTAAAAATATGTCTTGGTGAAACCCCAGTTTAACTCTTTTTATACAATTTTTTTCAGTGGCTAGACGCTCGCCTTCGGGTCGGAAGGTTGTTGGTTTGGTTTCTGAAGGGGGCCGGACTTTTTTCAAAATTGACCTTGACTCCCAGGTCGACCCAGCCTTGAGTGGGAACCAGGTACAGTCCTGGGAAGTAAAGGCGACCTGTGTGATGCTGACCATATCACCCACCAAGTGCAATTTGGTCTATAAAATATAGGTCTAGCCCTATATACACAATACCTTTTCATTCCTTGTCTTCCACCATAAGTCCAATATTTCGTCCAGTCATCGGACTTTTCCGATTCCCTTCTAATGCAGATAGTTGTAGCATTAACTCTTTATATCCGAAATCTTAATTTAGGCTCTTATGTCTGACACAGTTACAAAATAAACTATTTTGCTTTTAAACTGTAGATATTTGTAACTAGAAAGTATCACGGAAGGAGGGGTTAAAATAAATTCTGTCTGCTAACTAAAAAGTGAATAGATGGGTAGACATGTGAAACCAGTTTTTATTTTCATGAAATAAGGCTACAACAGTATGTGAATATTTAGTGTACATTTATGTTACTGTATGGGCAAGAAAACACAGAGAATATAGATTAAAACAATGACTAACAAACTACAAATATTCATGATTCACTTGCGCATACTAAAAATTAAAAAACAAAACAAGATGGGGGTACAATTTCGATAGGTAATGTGGTGAACATCACATCAGCTGATTTTACTTCCCAGTATATTTCCTGGTACTCATTTCATCGCAAAACATTCGGGTGGTCATGAAAGTGTCTAGACCAGGGCTATTCAACTGGCGACCCGCGGGCCAAATCTGGCCCGCCAAGGCCTAGCAAGTGACCCGCCGATCTTTGTCAAAATAGCGAAATGTAGTTATTGAAAAGAACAACACTTAAATTACTCAATGTTTCTGTATATTCTTCAAAAACCAGATGTGTCAAATTTGTCAGTAGAAAATGTTTGTCAGGAATCTGTAAATACAAGGTACAAGGGAACCGGCATAGAAACAGAACAAGTAATTAGATCAGGGTAAAACTTCATTCCCGGTTTGCTCAAATAGCAAAACTCGCCTGTTTGAAGCCAAAGCTAATAAGATAGGCTGGAAAGAACCAAGTAACAAACGGGAAGGCCACAGCTGCACTGGACATTCACTGAAGGTATGATATTTATTGGACAGGAGGCGTACGGAAATACCAGCACGGTCCTGACAGTTAGAGCTTAGATTACCGAGAATCTCTCCGCAATGGGCGCCAAGAACTAGTTGACATTGGATGCAGCAGAACATCAGACACTGGACACGGCAGAAGACCTGCTAGTGATTTTGTTATCAGAATATAACGTCCAGAAGAACATTCAGTCACAGTCACAGTCGGACGTAGATTTTCGGACGCGATTGTACATTAACAAACTGAACCAGAAACAGTGTTTTAAATTATCTACTTTTAATAATTTAGTTAAATACTTGATGCCATGGCTAGCACTAGTAAGTGGGAATGTGAAAATCGTGCATTCAGCAGTGACTGGACACTGAAATATGTATTTATATCACCAACTCTGCCTAATTCGAAACCAATATGCTTGCCATTTTATTTCTTCAACACTGAACTCGGCAACCTTAACCGATTGAATAATATAAATATTTAAAAAAATCTTCAGAATAATTCAAACAACAGATTTGACGACTTCAATATCTTAACAATGTAGTGTTATTTGTTCGGGATCCTTTTAAAATCCCTCCTGCGTGTGATTTTTGTTCCAGTGCTAAGAAATTGATATCCTCTGTTGGTGAAGGTTCTCTGCAGTTAGAACTTGTGGCTATGCAAAGTTCCAGCGCAATGAATGAAGATTTTCAAGAAAGTGATATCACCAAGTTTTGGAACGAGAGAATTGAACAGGAGCAGTTCGTCAATGCTAAAAAACTTACTGTATTCATACTCATTATGTCTGGCTCAACTTGCACTTGTGAATCAAGCTTCTCACACATGAATGTCATCAAAACAACCAGTAGAAGCTCACTGAGCTACGATAGGCTGCAGGACTGCATAAATTGCTCTAACTTCTCACCAGCCAATTTTGGCAAAATTAGCTCAAAAACGAAAATGCAGCATTTCCCATTAATTACATTTTGCATCGTTATACCTTTCGGTTTCTTCTGCAGAACACGAAACCAACTGTGGACAGTTATTATTATTATTGTGACAATGGTAAAGTTCATTTATGATCCCGAAGACAAGTCAAAAATAGGTGTATTTCAATTAAAAGTGATCCCCGTTTGGGTTCCGGGGCCCTGTTGTGGGGAAACGAGAATAGACCCACTGCCTACCCAAAAGAATGTCGCAAGAGTCGACTAAATAGGAGTTTTCTTCAAAGTCAGAGTATATCTGCCTGAGAGCCAAGAAACCTAGTCTGCATGCAAATGAGTAAGACGTGTAAAACGGATCTGTACGCAACACTCAGTTTCTGGAACGGGACTGGAGTCCAGAAGTAGACGTACAGCTAGAACTTTCTGCTAGAGTTTACAGCCGGTGAAGGAGAAGAAGAATTACAAAAGATTGTAGTACACTTTATATTATAATGGTTTACAACACTGCTTCATTTATATAGGCTACGTCCAATGCGTAATAGTTTTCGA
>CAJHNH020000413.1:0-110000 GCA_905116865.2 Candidula unifasciata | reverse complement strand
TTTGGACTTTTAAACATATGTTTCTCATCCTAACAGAAGCGATTATGCTTGCTTTCTTGTATTTACATTTATCATACAGTACACTGCGGTTTCATGACGTATCAAGGAAGTATAGAAAATCAAAGCAGGCGTTCTCCCTGGCGACAGCTAAACACCATAAAATGATGAGATTAATTAGACATAAGATAGCCACTTGCTATGAGAAAAAAAAATCTTCATTTCAAAGCCTGGTGACAAGATTAATTAAAAGAGTAAGGGTAAAAGAAATGCACAAAACCTGTATGACCTGGCCAGATGGATGGTCTATCAACAGGGTCGGATTTAAACGTGACGATGCCCTAAGATTTTTAAAACCCCGAGGCCCTGCCGTTTTAAATTACATCAGTTAATGGTTAATGGAAATCTATTTTCGTTTGATTTTTGTTTAAAAAATGTTGAATTAGGAATCGACATCATGGCACTTGGTACACTTCCTTAAGCTCTCCGTCCCCATCTTTAGCAGTATACGAAGAGTTCCAGTTCCGATGGTACCAGTGACTGTGTGATTCTAGATACGTCTCGTCTTTCCCTTGAGTGTTGAGTGAGGGCCAGATCCCCTGGTAACTCCTCGCAGCACCATTCTCCCCAGACCGTGATAATAAATTTATTTTGTGGGGGGTTAATTTAAAGGAATGATAAAATAACTTGTTCGTGAAATCCCAGAATATGTGTGTGTGTGTGTGTTTGTGAAGGAGAATTTCATTTCAAATATACTTGTAGAAAATTGCATTTTGGGAAAAAGAAGTATGAATTTGTTGAGGCCCGTGCAGATTGTGAGACCTTCTGTATATTATTAAGCACATGCCTTAATATAGCACTGGGGGGGGGGGGGGTGGCTGAGAACACTGACATGTTCGAGATGGCGAAACTAGCAGAATAGAGAATAGACACTCGTCTATCTGCCTAAGGATCTTGGGTTTGAGTCAGCTTTGAGTAGAAATTTTACTTTAAATCTGACTTTGGCTCACAGGTTGGGTATCAGGTAATTACCTGGAAGTAAAAATGGACCACATCTCAACCGAAAATGCTGAGCACATGCTCCAACATAGTCAGCTGTATGCTGGTAACAGAGACGCAATCTGGCCTGTTCCAACCACAAAGAAGACATACCTGTATGGTATACCAGAAGATATGGACTGCACGATAGCTTTTATAAAGGCTACCTGCCTCCTGAAATAAGTGTTCTGACAGAAGGGTCCAAGAAGAAGTAGAAGACCATCAATTGAGTCTACAGTTTGTATGCTCAATGCGCTACTGGGTTGAAACGTTCGTCGGTAATTTGTATTATGTTTATTTCCGTCTGTATTGCCCCAGATACAAAAACCTACTATTACCTGTCATCTATTTTCAGTGTATAATCGCCATACTGGTCATGTTGCTAGCCGATGGTCAGCAGCTTCTGAGGTTCTACATCTTTATCGTGTGGCTCTTCCATGGAACATCTATCACAGCACTGCTCATTCTTCGATACAAAAACAAGAAAAAGAAACGACCCTATAAGGTGACACTTAAAGCTGTCTTATTTACCGTGTAACATTTCAGACATCGGTTTCGATGACTGAGTGGTCATTGCTGAGTCATCATAATCGCATATTAAAAAATTCATTGAAATGTGATGTTTTTTTTTTTTCTAAAAATTTAAATTTTCCCCCAACTCTGAGATTTTCATGTATATAAGCCTGTAACGCTGCATTTGTTGGTAGAACTGAAAGACAACTGTAGAAGTGTATTGCTAAACATATTCCATTATGGGTGGTAAAAGCAATGCATAGCGCTAACAACAACAACAACAACAACAACAACAACAACAACAGCAACAACAACAACGTATCAGGTAACTCAGCTATCAGCCAGATTAGTCCAAATTTATGCAGACAAAAGGACTTGCTCGTCACCTTTCGGTTATTTTGGTGAAACAGACTTTTGTGAGTGTAATCGATTTTGTGTTTTAGTTCCAGTGATTCGTTTATTTGTTTCGTTTTGATCAGATGTTACTGTAGTATGCATTTGACGAAATAATACGAAATATGCCAGGCAATAAATTATGCAGTCTGTTAGTGTCTTCTTTGTTCAAATCTTCAATGTGTCAAACAAATCAAGGGCTGTTTTATATGCTCACCAGGTGGATCTGTGGATCCCAGTGCTGGTTGTGGCCGGGATCGCCTGCCTGGTGGTTGCACCATTCCTGCAGAAGCCGGAGAAGGAGTTTGTGGCTGCCGTGACACTTTTGGGCATGTCTGTTGTCAGTTACTATCCGATCACATGGCTCAAGTCTAGGTACATCATTAACGTACCAGGTAAGCCTATTTTTGTATTACAAACAGAACTGCCCTTTAATTCTTAGCAGGTGTTTCATAGTTTTCAAATGAGGGGTCGATTGCAGAAGACATATTCCACACACCCCACCCCTTTTTGTGTGTTTCTCCACACCCTTTTCACTACTCCTCTTTCCAAAACAAGATATAATTGATTCCTAAAATATGAAAGTACACGAGGCGGGAAAGCTGGCGAGAGACCGAGTTTCTTTCAGGCAGACCGTGTCGAGAGGGACGTTCTGCAGAGGACGATCTTCGTCTGATATATGATTATTATGATCTTTCCATAAAAAATCTGAACGATAGTGTAAGGCATGTCCCAGAGTATCTTTTGTTGCAACTCGTCACAGTGTGGCAGAGTCAGCAGAACGAATACAATGTTGTGTTGAGAGTTTATACTCAGTTCATTCTCACACTGAACATTGTCCCATGCAGGTTCCTCGTGTGGCTTCCTGAGCACTATTATAGGGGTGGGGAGGGTTTATAGGTCAGCTGCCCCCAACATGCATCGTAACTGTCGACTAATTAAGCTATTTATTTCGACGTCGGTTTGCGTCTGCCTAAGAGCTGAGCAACCAACAGTCTGCATAAAAGTAAACCAGATCTGTAAAACGATTTTGCACATTCAAAGCAAGTCCTAAAATAAGGCTGGCGTCCAAAAATAGACGAAAAACCCAAAATAGCTAGTAAACACGAGGAAGGAGAATAAGATCATGCGATTTCTTACGAGGCGCCTATTTCAGCAGTATAAAGCTCAAAAACATATTCAGTTTAAATGTGATAATTTAAAAAAAATGCAATGACTAACATTTTTGCCTGCCGTTTCCAAGGTTTGAGTTTAAATCCGCGACTAGGTAGATGTTTTTAATTAGCCTGCCTCTAGCCAGGCTTACATGGGTACCAGGAATTACATTAGTGACAATAAAGGCGGTTAGGTTAGCTGAATGTTGGGTACAAGCAAATACAGCAATGACTGTAAAGGCAGTTAGTTAGGATGATGTTGGGTACCAGGAAATACCTTGGTGACAGTCAAGGCGGTCACCAGGAAATACCTTAGTGAAAGTAAAGGCAGTTAGCCTGATGTTGGGTACCAGGAAATACCTTTAGTCTATGAAATATATGTCTTGAACAATACGTCTGATGAGACACTGGCGTGAAAAAGGTCTGTCTTTTAATTATGCGGGGGAAAAGACCACATATAATTTCTGTAATTCTTTCTGTAATTCAAACAGCGGTGTCTATTTTAACGGAATAGCAGATTAACAGTGAGTTTTTGAAGCATGTTGGTGGAGTCTTTTGCCTCAAGCTCACAAACGTTGGGATTTTATTCCAGATTCCCTCTTTTGATTCGCAATTGCGAGTATTTCGAAGCTCCCTCAGTGTCTTCGCTGGAACTGTATGTTAGTGTCCTGTGCGACACTTCTTCTGGCTGACCAGCCACTCTGCGAAGAGAAGCAAACCCATAGGCCATAGAAATCGGATGTTATGAGGCCGATCTTCTTTACTTTAAAAATCTCTTAGTGTTCTCAAAATCATTCTCATATCATCATTATGTTGTGCCATCTTACGCCACAAAGGACTAGCAGTTTATTCTTTCGTTTTGCTCTGTTTTTTACAACTGTTTCAATATCATGATCATGAAGGGAATACAATCCAGAGCTTCTGTATTGTCTCATCAATGTCCATCTTATGGTTTCTTGTGGTTGTCCCCGTTTCCTCAGTCCATATGTTTTCCCGTTTCAGTACCAGTTTGATGATTCTCTATTCACTTCTCCGCTGAATTTGCCCATTATATCACCACCAATTTGACGATTCTCTATTCACTTCTCCACTTAATTTGACTATTATATCACCACCAATTTGATGATTCTCTGTTCACGTCTCCACTGAATGTGACCATCCAATCCCTGTATGCCAAAATGGAAGTAACATTGACATTAAAAATGCGTAAATTTGTTTACAAACTATATAAACTAGAGTTTATATTTCAGCAGTTTTTAAAAGCTGCTGTTATATTGCCATTGGATATGATATTTTGTCTTGTTTCCTAAAAGGGATTGGGGTGGGGGTCGGGGGAGTCGGGGTGTTTTCATGGCGATTACAATTATTACATAAGGTCATGTTAACGTTTCCCGGCCCATCTACACACTACCCTACTTTTCAATCATACTTTCCCAGACTCTTTTACGTCGGACGGGTGTCACGTTGTCTTCCCTCCAGTTACATCAGCGCCGATGTCGCGAGTATTATACAGCTTTCAACGACCCCAGAACATGTAAAACTAACCCTTAGCCACCCCCCCCCCCCCGCCACCCACAGCCCTAGCCTAGGTCACACGAGAGACTTTTTTCGAAGAAAGCAGTACAACATGACACCCCTCTGACCTAACTCAGACTGAAAAAGTGTGTAGAGGGGCCGGGAAACGTAAACAGGTCCCTACATAAATATCTGAATCTTAAATTATCTCCGTCTCTTCAGCAGTTGGCACTCACTTCTGTGTCGTCATTCTAGCTTGCCCCTCCCGCCCCAGTCTACGACTGACAGGTGATAATTTACCCCCCCCCCCCCTCCCCCCATCTCCACCCACTCATCCCTACCCCCAGCAACTGGACAGGCACCCGACAACTACACCCATGTTAAAATCTCAAATGTGCACATTTACATTTGTACGCTGATGTTCTCAATTAAGTAATCGACGTTGGTGAATTCATTTTTGATTTCAGACAACATAACTATGTGGTTACAGTTGTTTCTCAGGGTGGCTCCGAAACGGTAAGAACATTTTAACAACCAAATGTTGACATTGATGATAATGTCAACAGAAACTAATAATTATTTCAGAGGATAATTTGCCGATCATTTTAGAGAATTTAGTTGACCACTTTAGAGAAGTTAGTTGACCACTTCAGAGGAGAAGTTAGTTAAAAATTTCAGAATGTAATTGATCACTTCAGAGACTAAAATCACGTAAAGTTAAAAGTGACTTCAGAGGTTAGTGAATCTTTCAGAATGTAATTAATCGCTTAAGTGATTAGTTAATCACGTCAGAAGATAGTGAATCATTTAATGTGATAAATGCAATATTTAGCCAGTGTAAATTTGAACAAAGGGGGATATAAACAATAGACTTTAAAAAGATGTAACAAATAAATTAAATTTTCAAATTGAAATATAAATATCCATGTCACTTAAATTGAACTGCCGGTTTTTCTAGGACAAATCCAAACTGCTATACGTTTTTGTCTATACGTTCTCATTCATTCCGTGTAGACAAAAGGACACGGTAGCAAACTGTGAAACAATTCAAAAACCAGTTAAGGTCGCAATGTAAAACCTGACCCCAGCTTCTGAATCGACAGAACTCAGTTTAAACTAATAACTTTGTGAAGTCTTCAGGAAAGTAAAGACGACTGGTGGGATTTTTACCATATTGGTCTCCGAGATATTATTGACTTTTAAACATATAGGATTAGCTTGATGTGCCCAGTGTGCACCAAGGTGTTCATATGAGCGCGCTCTCTCTCTCTTACTCTCTCTCTCTCTCTCTCTCTATATATATATATATATATATATATATATATATATATATATATATATATATATATATATATATATATATAGAATCGTATTATAAAATGATATAATATTACATATGTAAATATAATGTAATACACTATTACATTATACTGACAGTTTTATATACTGTAAGGAGCATCCTCACAGCCCCCCCCCCAATCCATAATGTCCCTTGAGGGAAGGGGTGGGTGGGGGGGCTCTCAGCCATCGCCTTATAAATGTTATAGACAACAACAAAAAATGTGTAGGCGGGGGCCTCAATGCAGCATAATCATTCTAGTTTTTCTTCACTATCACGGGCTGCAAACTGCGACGGAAAATCCCAGCTGACATTCAGAAATTGGTCTAGTTCCAATCTTGAGTGCTTCATGTGCAAATCCTGTTTACAGATTTGGCTTCTTTGTGTACAGACTGTTGGTTGTTGCCTCCCAGATAGGTACGCGCCGACTTGGAAGAAACGTCGATTCTGTTGGATGACGCCAACAGTTGTGGATAGGTCTTGATCAGTATGAGCCTGGTGAAGGTAGACACAGACAAGTGGTTCAGCAACTGTACATGCGAACCATAATCCTAATTTAGGATAACAATAATAATAATAACAATATGCCGAGTGGCTATCAAACATAATATATCTGAAACAAAATAGAAAGCATAAATAAATGCTTTTCAAGAGAAACTTCCTGAAAGGTTAAAAGAAGGTGGGGGGGGGGGGGATAAGGGGAGGGGGTAACTGAACTCCCCTCCCCCTAACCCAAAAATGTGTTGGTACCACATGAGTCTGAGACCCCACGATCAGGACCCTCTGACATCTTGTGCCGTAAGTGTAATTTTATGAAGATTTTTCAAATGGTGTTTAAAAATGTACCATGACTAACGTGATCCTTGTTAGTCATACTCGCCATCCCCACGGGCTGGGATTTCCACGCCTCTTTGCGCCACAATAAAAACTGTCGCTTGGAAAGACAAAAGGTACCAACAATCAGATCTCAACATCTTTCATATTCTCGGTAGAAAGGAAAAGTTATTCTATTTTTTATTTCTCTTTACAGCGATTTGAGACGGGAGCGCAAGTCGATGATGCGACAGATGGGAGTTCTGGCCCGCAACAGTATCATCATCACTCCCAGCGTCATGACATCACCCGCAATGATGCGGCGATTCTCCAAGCGCATGTCTCTGCGCCTCGTGCAGGGCTCTCCCGCGTTGGTCCACAGGTTTGGGGAAGATCTAGGTCAGACCAGCTTGAGAAGACGCACCAACCGAGGAGGTTCATTGGCTGAAATAGACATCAGACAGAAGATGAGATCCAACTCACTGTGGTCGTTTGGTGTAGAGAGCAAAGTAAGAATCTTGTTGATCATATCTTTACTATTGCCTTTTGCCTTTTCTTTTGCACCCATGCGCCTGCATGCGTATGAGCAAGTTTCCTTCATAATTCAGATCGTGTAGACCGTCTTTGGGTCTCTTCTTGATCCGGAGTATTTTAAGAATTCTGAGATATTTTCCAGAACTTTAACTTAAAAGGTCCAATATGTCTTCTTTAACGATGGCAGGAACTGACATCCGCATGTTGCTCGACAAAGATAATCACTTGTTTATGTGAGTGAGTGTATTTGTGTGTGTGTCTGTGTGTTCTGAGACTGCAATTAACTTTAATACTGTTTAACTCAGACACGCTATAAACCAGTCTTAATTCTCATTTTTTAAAAACGTTTTGGTTGTCTCTGTAACCAATCCAATGCATCGAGGCTTCTGATATTTTCGTTTTGTTCATTGCAAATCGCAGTTAATGGTTGCCGTAAACAATATGCATAAATATAGACTTATAACTACAGTTTATTCCAAGTGACACCTTCCATGTATGCGTGCTGGGACGTCCTGTTCAACACTTGCTAATTTCAGGAAATTGTCAAACTCAGGCGGACAGTTCTGGTTGTTCGTCCACTTCTGGACTCCAGTCTTGTTTCAGAAGTTAAATGTTGCGTGCACATCCTTTTGACAGATTCGGCTTATTTGTATGCAGACTGCAGGTTGCTTACCTCCTAGGCAGATGTAATCCGACTTTAAAGAAAGCCCTTAATTAGTCGACTCTTACGACATGCTTATTGAGGACGGTAGTGGATCTATTCTTGTTTTCCGCACGTTGGGTCCCCAGAACCTACACATGGAACAACAGCAAATATATCTTTTTCTTCCTCTTGTGATCACTTCCTTGATTTACCAGGACGGACTAGTTCTTGTGATATAACTGACCTGTTTTTCCTGTCTGAGTTCCTCTTTAGAACTTTGAGTATGGTGGTAACTCACTGGGCCAAATTCCCTTCCTAATGGGCACAACATCACCACCTTCGTCCTATTCAATCCTGCTGTGCGGATTAGAATCTGAAAGAGCTGGCAGTAGATTTTTCCATTGCATTCTATCCTGTACAATATTTACGATATCATGAGGCATCCAGTCAGGCAACTTTATCCTGAAGACATGACACATCTAGTCACATGTGAGTGCTGATTTGTCTTCACAAATACTTGTCTAGCACCATATGTTCAATAGGCAAAATAGTCATTTTGTAAGCTCTGATCTTCTTTCATCCATCCAATAGTCGTAAGGTATCTCTTGTACCTCTCTCTCTCTCTCTCTCTCTCCCTCTCTCTCTCTCTCTCTCTCTCTCTCTCTCTCTCTCTCTCTCTATGTTTGTCTGTCTGTCTGTGTAAATTTTCTGTAGGGAAACAGATGCCTGTACTCATCAATAAGTGTCTGTTATTGTTGCCCTAAAAAAATGAGGACTGAAAAGTGCCGATGTTTTGCATCGTTGAACAAGTTAGTTAGTTGCGTATCCTTTTTAAGACGTTGTAGAACCAGCCCCAGCATTAAATACCATCCGAAAAAGCCACACACACACACATATATATATCCACCGGCTCCCCCCCCCCCCACACACACATATATATATATATATATATATATATATATATATATAATAATAATAATAATAATCTTATTTGTATGTGCATGTGTACGTATCTTATATAATAACTATGTCAAATCGCCTTTGTTTCCTAGGCGTCCCCGGCAATCATCAGAAAAAAGACAATGTCACCAAACAACCGAACCGTCAACTCCCCTGATGTGAAACTGAAATCCATAGCTTCCATGCCGATACTGAAAAACCGCTGCACTACAGCACCGCCGGACGTTGATGGTGCTACAGCTCTGAGCTCCAATGGACTGTCCAGAAGTTTGCTGTCCCTCCCACACCAGGTGGTGCGTCCTACCCCTAGTCCCATACCTGAGGAAGATTCAGCAGCCGCTAAAAATTCAGACTCCGGAGCTGATGAAACAAAGTCCCAAATTTCCCAGCAGGATGAAGAGTTGCAAGTTATAGCCGATTTTGAAAGTGATGGAGGTGGGGAATATGAGGTTCTAGCGCATCCTGAAGACGTCAGAAGAGCTTCGTACGATGTAGTAGAAGTTCCCGATACAAACTCAGATTCTTCATCCTCAAACTCCTCAGATTCAAATTCTTCAACTAGTAGCAAATCGAAACGTTTGCGACGCAACATGTTTTCCTCTCTGTTTGATTCTTCAGCCTGCTCTTCTTCGGATTCAGACTCATCAACGGATGAAGACTGTTCAGGAGATGATGAAGAAGAAGATGATGTGGCGTCCAGGCCAAGGTTTTACTACAGCGAGGACGAGATAAACTCAGATGTTAGCGGTGATGGTAGCAAGAAGGCAAGTGGACAGGTAAACAATGGCTATATTGCCGAAGGCAGTGAGGAAGATGGTACGCCAGTGTCGCTGGAAGGACAAATTCCTACGCGAATACACATTTCTGGAATGAAATCTGACAACATACCGCAAAGCGAGGTATGATCTTCATTCTGAATAGTGATTGCAGCTGTATGTTTTCAGGAAGATAATGAAGAGGCAGATAGACTGGCTAGTCCATCACCTGTCGGTGGTGAATTTATGCACGAAAATCTATTTATGGTCAATGTTATTTAGGAACAAAGGAACAATGCAGAGGTACGAATCGATCATTATTGTCTTCAGAGAATGGTACAGCTGACTGACAGTGACCAATGAATCTGGACGACACTCTACACCCACGGAGAAGCAATACGGGCAAATCATCAAACTACTACTGGTCCCATGAGAATTAAAACTCTTCGCTGGCTGCTGAAAATGAGGACGAAGGGCTTAAAGGAATGTCCCAAGTGCTTTGATAGTTCTTAGCTCAGTACTCAACACTGATCAGACGAAATCAACCAATAGGGAAAACTAATTTTAATTGTTTAAACCGTCTCACAATGGGTTACAAAAGGCAAGTTATAATCCACTAATTATTATTGACGGTAGATTTTCGTAGTGGTCTCCCTATGAAACTAACAATGCTGTTTGTCTAGTCCTCAAAATGTGGTGGATTTAAAGGCCTGTTGAGATGGTTGCTGTAGCTACGGAGTTCGTCATTTCTCAGGGTGACCAGCCGCTCTGAGAATAGAGACAGAACCATATAGGCTAAAAGCTGGTGCAATGAAGTGGTGTTTCAACACTTCCACATATACCATTTGTGGGACGAACCAAATTGTGTTATTACAGATTTGACAATATGCCACCACCATCACCATCACCCTCAACATCATACTCATTATCATCCTATTTTGCCGTTTTACGACACATCAAAGTTCGTTGTCGATTCTTCCATTCCTTTCTTTTTTGTTCATTTTTTTTCCAACATTGTATTTGGAGTCTGTTGAGACATCTATCATGAATGAATAAATGATATCACCACACTCACAGGGACATTTCCTCACGTGCTCTGTTCCCCTTCTTTAGCAGCCAACGAAGAGCGCCCATACTAATGGTGCCAGTTGCAACCCCAGGTTCGCCTGTTCCCCCCCCCGCCCCCCTCCCCTTTCCTCCTTTTTTTTTTGCATGTAGAAAATCGTCAGGACCCACTGCTCACTGCCAGCTGAATCATTCTCTCGAGATATAAATGCTGGATTTGTTCTGTTGCAGTGTTTACTTGATCCCAGAAATCATTCACCGGGACGGCTTTATCATAAGTAGCTCACCGCCTAGAGGGGTAGTAGCAGCTAATCTGTCATCTTGCTCATAACCGACACCTTAATATCGCCTCTCTGAATAACGTTCGTAGTTTTTCATGATCGTTTTGACTCCCGGTATCCATTTGTCTTCCATTTCAGTGTTTGTTTTATGATAATGTGTTTTAAACGATAAACTATAAGTGTGCTGTGTTTAATTAGCTTATCTTCTCTTTACTTTTCTTCTTTAAACAGTAATACAGGCACAGGCACACACACAAAACATATACACGCTCTAACGCACCCATACTACACACAGACATACCATTTTCTAGCCGAACATGTCACGCAAATGCTTCTGTTTAAAATTCAAACAATCTGTCTACTTTGTATTCTTTGTTGTTACCGTTGCTGTTAATCTTACCGCTAATCTGAGTTTTTCCTATACAATTTGTATTTAAATTGGAAGAAATAATCAATATTTTAAATTATGTTTTTTAAAAGTTGTTCCAAAGGTAAGTAGATATGTTTACCTTAAAGTAACCAGTGTTTGACAGAGGTTTTTGGAGTATCCTGGTAATAATTGTTAGTGGTAGTCGCTATTCATTTAATACTTGCCCCAACCCTTACCCCTTATACTAATGGATTTCACTAAATCTCATGTGATATGGTGACTTAACAGTAAAGAACCTATATATAAAGATATATAAGATGACATTCTAATATATATATATGTGTGTGTGTGTGTGTGTGTACACATACATTGTTCAGACGAATACTTTAACTTCTTGTGCAAAAAAAGTGTTTGCTATCGCCTTCTTGTAACCAGACTCCCCATACTGTGTGGCCGGATTCGTAGCAGACTGGAGGAGGATTCTAGCATTACCCTGAAAATGCAAACTGAAAACCTAATGTTACGACAGTTCCTACAGGAGAATATAGCACAGGTCTTATGATTCGACAATTTGTGAAGCATTCCTTGTTTCAAATGCATTGTTGTTACCTTTTGTTGGGGATACACAAGGCAGGCAAAGAGAGGTACCATGCTGCACTGGCAAACATGGTCTCTACACTACTGCCATACTTCACAAGCTTTGCTGCTGTGGGTCTTGCTAGAGACACTCGCCATCGCTATTGTTCATGATTCCTAATGTCTTCATATAGCAAAATATAACACCAACATCTGGAAAGACGGAAAGATGCCAACAATATCTGACTCTCAAAAGTAATAGGTTTTGTTAAGTACTCATCAGACTGAATATCTTGAGGAATCACTGGGATTTACTGTAAAACTTTAAAACATGCAGATGAATAATGTTGGTTGTCCAAATGAGAGCAATGTTGACACAATTTCCGCCCAAACAGATCATTTTCAAGACGGGCGCGTGGCCCCAGAGCTTTTCCAAGTCACAGATGGCTAATTTTTAAAATAATGTTAATGTCAATGAGTATGGCACCACTTGATCACATCATTTATTATACATTACTGTTCTGAATCAATTACTGACCGTCAAGCAATTGTTGTTTACATGTAATGTTGCGAAGAGTTATGTATTTTAATATTTGTTAAGTGTTATCAACTGTATTGTTGTAAAGTGTTTGTTTTTTCTGCAGTGTAGCCAAGTGTTGTGTCCTACTTTGTGCATCTGTGAAGTGGGTATATTAATGTTGTGTTCCTTTCCTGTGGATAATTCCTTATTTAACTATATCCTGTTTCAGTTCATGAACTAGAAACTTGTTATTTTAAAACTCTTTTTGTACTAAGCAACCGGTAAGCGTAGTTAAACTGAGTTGAGTTGAGTCAAGAATTGATATCACAGCACTCGGGGCATTCCCATTCATGCTCCGTCCTCATCTTCGGCAGCCAGCTCAGAGTTCCTATACTAATGTCCGTCTTGTCTTTGCTCTGAGTGTAGTGTGCCGGCGAGACCCTCTGGTTACATTCGGGTGCCTCATTCTCTCAAAACCATAATAATCTTCTATCTCTACCGATTCCGTTGCTTGTTCCCAAAGGGCCTTGACCACATCTGCCTTGTCATGTATCAATTCACCACCCAGTGGTGCAGATCTAGCCAATCTGTCTGTCTGTTCATTACCCACCACGCTAGCATGGCCTGGAGAAAAGATCCAAAGTATGCTCACTGCCCGTGACCTTTCCAGTGAAGCTTGCCACTCTGCTCAAAGTATCCCTGTCTTCATCTTTCTTATGATGCTTTCAGAGTCTGTTACAATTACGACATGTGTATGCATCTTCTTCTCTAGCCACCGGAGAGCTGCAGTTACCGCCTCCACCTCCATTTTCATGCTAGATGTTGTGTTGTCGTATGCCAGGCTGTCTTGCACTAAATATTTTTCATTGGCTTTCCCTACAAACTCCCAGGCATTTTCTTTCCTCTCAACACCTAACCATCTGTATAGATAATCAGATCACCTGGGCGTGAATTGTCGTGAATAAACTGTTGGACTTCAACCTCCGGAGCAACCACTGGCCACTATCTGCACACTCTCTTGTACATCCCCGGATTTGCCGCATAGCTTCATTCTGTATGCGGTGCAGTTTTTCTAGCTGACTCTTGGAGACAGCGAATAACCATCATCTATAAACAATCACTGAGATGATTAAGTGCTGGTAAAGTGTGAACAGCATTCTCTGCTCCATATCCATCTCTGCCATAATCTTTAGTGCATTTACACAATTTTGAGCCCTTGTCATTTTTCTATATGAACAGGATGTGTGATTTACCTCTAGCTCTTTTCTAGGGACAGGGTGTGTGATTTCACTGCAACTGTTTATCTAGGAACAGGGTGTGTGATTATACTGTAACTTTTGTCTAGGAACAGGGTGTGTGATTATACTGTAACTTTTGTCTAGGGACAAGGTGTGTGATTATACTGTAACTTTTGTCTAGGGACAAGGTGTGTGATTTCACTGCAACTTTTTATCTTGGGACAGGGTGTTTGATTATACTGTAACTTTTATCTAGGGACAGGGTCTGTGATTTCACTGCAACTGTTTATCTATGAACAGGGTGTGTGATTTCACTGCAACTTTTTATCTTGGAACAGAGTGTTTGATTATACTGTAACTTTTATCTAGGGACAGGGTCTGTGATTTCACTGCAACTTTTTATCTTGGGACAGGGTGTATAATTCTACTGTAACTTTTATCTAGGAACAGGGTGTGTGATTATACTGTAACTTTTATCTAGGAACAGGGTGTGTGATTATACTGTAACTTTTATCTAGGAACACGGTGTGTGATTATACTGTAACTTTTATCTAGGGACAAGGTGTGTGATTTCACTGCAACTTTTTATCTTGGGACAGGGTGTATAATTCTACTGTAACTTTTATCTAGGAACAGGGTGTGTGATTTCACTGTAATTGTTACTTTGGGATAGGTTGTGTGATTTCACTGTAATTCTTTCCTTGACATAGAGTGTGTGATTACTCTGTGCCATTAATAATTTGCTTATGGTGCACATACAAATGTCTGGTCTTGACTAGGTTTTTTCAGATTATACACACTAATATCTGCCCATGACGATCCTGTCTGTATCTGCCCAGGATTTCCCGACCAGTGACTGTTAAGGGTTTAGACCTGTTTGATTTGAATGTATTATGGATCTGTCTTTATAAACAGGGATACACTGTTTAGAGTAATTAGTTTCATAGCTGCATATTTTTTACCGATCTTTCCATACTTTCTAAAGTTTGCCAAGTGAGTAACTATAATCGTTGTAATTAACAACTGCGTATGAAATTTTTACACAGCAGAACATGTAGGGGGAAGGCAAGTGGAAGACCAAAAAGTGGATATATGGTGTCAATGAAACATGAAGAATGGACGAATAAGTCCACCACCCAAGCCACCCGAGAAGCGTAAGATAAATACAGAAAATTAGAACACTAGGCTACAACCTGGTAACAGTAAAACGACCAAAAAAATGATGAATTAATAAACGAAATGTCCAAGTAAACACATTCAAACAATCCCACTGAAGTGCTTGACTTGAACAATAAAGTAACTTCAAGTTTAAATGAAGCCATTAGTCACCCACGACAGCCTGGGAACGTGGATTTGTGTTTACAGGATATGCCAATGTTGGTATTGAATCAACGGATGTAGTTTTTTTTTTATTTAAGGGGGTCAACTCAACAAAATAAAAAGGTGGGGGGGGGGGGGGAATGATCACATGATGATTAAGAGGACGATGTTAGAAATGATGTTCATTATGAAAACGGAACATTCACTAGTGTTCCCACAACATCAACACAAAGAAGAGGTGTGATTATTCAATTTGGTTTACTGGAAAAAAAAAATTAAACTTAATTTTTCTAGTTTTTTCAACTGAGGCAGTGTGTTCCATGCAGAGCACCAGCCAAGTTCAAATACACAGAGAACTATTCCTGTGCAAAAGGTCCGCGGATCGCAACGGCTAGACTCTTGTAGAATCCACATCAGTTTTGTTTTTTTGAAACTAGAGGTCTCAGCTTTAAAACCTGCGCCAGGAAATGTCCTAGGATGTTTCAGTGGATGCGTGATGTTGAACACATGACTTGTGCATTGTGTATCGATCCATACAAATATGGACACAGCACGATATGTGCTCGAAACTCTAATGTAAAACCTGTCCAACCATGTGGAGAGGATCTTCATGGAGCATATCGCAATCACTAAATAAGAAACAGAAACACTTAAGCTAAACCGTAAGATTCCAAAATCACATATCACTAAATGCCCCCTCAAATCATGGTTAAATGCCGCCATTTTAATGGATGTCACTTTTGTCTAGTGCCGTCTCCGCAGTGGAAATCGGCTGCAGCTGATCTACTTATGGCTTTGGGGATATTACTTGATGGGTCTCTGTTCGAAAGCAACGAGAACGGTCTTTTTCTAAACCGCCGCGGAGAACCGTGAAGCCTGATCATTCATAGGCGGGACAGGCATCTTTAACTGACTTTGATGTCTTTACTGCCATTGAGTTGTCGATGTCGTCCATTTTTCTAAATATTCTTCATAGGTCTGGATGTCTTCTTTTGTTGTTGTTGTTGTGGATGATGACGATCCTTTATGTAGCACCTGCCCTCCATTAACTCACGGCACGTCTGTCTGTACCAGAGGTTCTCAACCTGTGGGTCGCGACTATTTTGGATCGAGCGACCCTACCACGGGGGTAGCCACAGACCATTAGAAAACACTTATTCATTGAGGTTATGAAGGCGTAGCGGAAACAATTGTATGCTTAGAGGTCGCCACAAGATGAGGAACTGTATTACAGGGTCGCGGCATTAGCAGGCTGACAATCACGGGTCTATACTTTGGCAGTTTCTGCAGCTCAGTAGTTTCCCCCTTACTTCCCTTGGGGATGTTTCTCATCTCTGTATGTAACAATAAAGTCAAGGACTCTTCCTTTCAGGTTTTCGGGTTGATTGGGCATATAGGAATAGACCTACATTTGATAGACCAATCAGCACTTGTTGAGTGATTTTGTCAGCATCTCCCGCTAGTCGCCTGTGCTGCTGAGGGCCTTACTTGGTACTCATGTAAAGATGGGACGACCTTGGAGCTGAGGATTGTTTGAACTAAAAAGCTCCAGCAACGTTTGGATTTAAAATTACGACCTTTTGATCCGCTTTTGAGCCTGTAACCGCTACAAGACGACGGCTCGCAATCTATGTATATACCAGTCATAAATTATAATAAATGATCTAGACACATGTATTCACCCGCTACATCTGCACACGTGCCAACAATTGTTAATTTGCAGGGGAAAAAAAGAGATAATGGCCCCCGCCGTTACACTACCCCCCCCCCCCCCCCCACACACCCCTTCCCTCTTAAGCGGTGTCATACTGTGATTTTAAATTTGTTTTCTCCGACAAATACAACACTCTCACTAATAGGGGAAATACTGAGCCTGTTGCCGGTTGGTACCAATCTGCTAGAGGCAGTCTGAATTTGGATTGATGAACAATGCGCAGCCATTGGTGAATTCAGGAACAGAACATGCCACTAGAACAAGCTCTCGGACCAATCATCGCTTTCAGCACAATATAGTCAAAAAGAGTACCCAATAATTTTAGAGGGAAATAATTAAATGTAGTCATACTTGAAAAGACAAAGACCAGTAGGAAATAGTTAATAAAAAAAAAAAAAAAAAAAATTGACAACAGTTTGATTTAACTATGCTAATGGAATCTGGCAGACACATTAGCCAAATTATTGCCATCATGACTTTACAAATAAGGCATCAAAGACTAAATGTTCCATCTTTATAAACGTTGTACTGGCTCAGTCGCCCTTACTGTGTCTCTCGGCTAGCAATCAATGCTCTTGAAAAATACCACAGCTAACGCCTATTAGATACTTCTATGGCCGGGGGGAAGCCTTCGGAAATGTGTATGTTGGCTTCGTTATCAAACAACAAGGCCCATTGACCAGTGAATGTCCTAACTTTGCATAGGCTGGAATAGCAGAATTTATGCAGGTTCTATATGAAGTTTCTTTACTATAAGCCTATAATTACATAACACACACAATTCAACATATATTTGACGTGGGAAAACGATATATAGGACAACGGTCAGGTTACGCACAGACACTGGTAATTGCTGGACTGCACTGACAGAGGGAAATCACACACTCTGTTCCTAGATAAAAGTTACAGAAAAATCATATACCTTGTTCCTAAATAACAGTTAAAGTGAAATCACACACATTGTTTTTAGATAAAAGTTACAGTGAAATCATACACCTTGTTCCAAGATAAAAGTTACAGTGAAATCATACACCCTGTTCCTAGATAAATGTTACAGTGAAATAATACAACCTGCACCTAGATAAAAGTTACAGTGAAATCATACACCTTGTTCCTAGATAAAAGTTACAGTGAAATCACACACCCTGTACCTAGATAAACGTTACAGTGAAATCATACATCTTGTACCTAGATAAAACTTATAATGAAATCATACACCTTGCACCTAGATCAAAGTTACGGTGAGATCATAAACCTTGTTCCTTGATGAACGTCACAGAGAAATCATAACCCTGTACCTAGATAAAAGTTACAACCAAATTATACACCTTGCACCTAGATAAATGTTACAGTGCAATCATACACCTTGTACCTAGATAAACGTTACAGTGAAATCATACACCTTGTTCCTAGAGAAAAGTTGCAGTGAAATCATACACCCTGTTCCTAGATAAAAGTTACAGTGAAATCATACACCCTGTTCCTAGATAAAAGTTACAGTGAAATCATACACCTTGTACCTAGATACAAGTTAAAGTGAAATCATACACCCTGTTCCTAGATAAAAGTTACAGTGAAATCATACACCTTGTTCCTAGATAAACTTTACAGTGAAATCATACACCTTGTTCCTAGAGAAAAGTTGCAGTGAAATCATACACCCTGTACCTAGATAAAAGTTACGGTGAAATCATACACCTTGTTTCAAGATAAAAGTTACAGTGAAATCATACACCCTGTTCCTAAAAAAAATTATAGTGAAATCATACACCTTGTCCTAGATAAAAGTTACAGTGAAATCATACACCTTGTTCCTAGATAAAAGTTACAGTGAAATCATACACCTTGTTCCTAGAGAAAAGTTGCAGTGAAATCATACACCCTGTTCCTAGATAAAAGTTACAGTGAAATCATACACCCTGTTCCTAGATAAAAGTTACAGTGAAATCATACACCTTGTACCTAGATACAAGTTAAAGTGAAATCATACACCCTGTTCCTAGATAAAAGTTACAGTGAAATCATACACCTTGTTCCTAGATAAACGTTACAGTGAAATCATACACCTTGTTCCTAGAGAAAAGTTGCAGTGAAATCATACACCCTGTTCCTAGATAAAAGTTACGGTGAAATCATACACCTTGTTTCAAGATAAAAGGTACAGTGAAATCATACACCCTGTTCCTAAAAAAAATTATAGTGAAATCATACACATTGTCCTAGATAAAAGTTACAGTGAAATCATACACCTTGTTCCTAGATAAAAGTTACAGTGAAATCATACACCTTGTTCCTAGATAAAAGTTAGAGTGAAATCATACACCTTGTTCCTAGAGAAAAGTTGCAGTGAAATCATACACCCTGTTCCTAGATAAAAGTTACGGTGAAATCATACACCTTGTTTCAAGATAAAAGGTACAGTGAAATCATACACCCTGTTCCTAAAAAAAATTATAGTGAAATCATACACATTGTCCTAGATAAAAGTTACAGTGAAATCATACACCTTGTTCCTAGATAAAAGTTACAGTGAAATCATACACCTTGTTCCTAGATAAAAGTTAGAGTGAAATCATACACCTTGTTCCTAGAAAAAATTACAGTGAAATCATACACCTTGTTCCTAGATAAAAGTTACAGTGAAATCATACACCTTGTTCCTAGATAAAAGTTACAGTGAAATCATACACCCTATTCCTAGATAAAAATTACAATGAAATCATACACATTGTTGCTAGAGAAAAGTTACAGTGAAATCCCACACCTTGTTCCTAGATAAAAGTTACAGTGAAATCATATACACTGTTCCTAGATAAAAGTTACAGTGAAATCATACACCTTGTTCCTAGATAAAAGTTACAGTGAAATCATACACCTTGTTTCTAGATAAAAGTTATAGTGAAATCATACACCTTGTTCCTAGATAAAAATTACAGTGAAATCATACACCTGGTTTCTAGATAAAAGTTACAGTGAAATCATACACCTTGTTCCTAGATAGAAATTACAGTGAAATCATACACCTTGTTTCTAGATAAAAGTTACAGTGAAATCATTCACCTTGTTCCTAGATAAAAATTACAGTGAAATCATACACCTTGTTTCTAGATAAAAGTTACAGTGAAATCATACACCTTGTTTCTAGATAAAAATTACAGTGAAATCTTACACATTGTTTCTAGATAAAAGTTACAGTGAAATCATACACCTTTTTCCTAGATAAAAGTTACAGTGAAATCACATACCTTGTTTCTAGATAAAAGTTACAGTGAAATCATACACCTTGTTACTTGACAAAAGTTACAGTGAAATCATACACCTTGTCCCTACATAAAAGCTACAGTGAAATCATAAACTCTGTCCCTAGATAAGAGCATGAGGGAAATCATCATCATCATAAACCACTTCTGCCGTTAAGCGACGTGGGGAGGAATAATTTACGATCCAGTGCACATTTGCTGCCACTGGCTATTGTCATGCCGTGAAGGCGTAGGGTGTCTTTAGTGTTATCGATCCATGTTTTCCGCGGCCGTCCTCTCGCTCTTGTAGCTGATCTTCTGAGATGTAGTGCTTGTGATGGTATTTGATCTTGTGGCATTCTAACAATTTGCCTGATAGTTTCCTTATTCACTCGATCTCGTATGGTTAGGTTGGCTGCTTTTCTCAGACACCTCATCTCGCAGGTGTTGATTTTGCGTATACGGGCTTTAGATAGTGTCCATGTTTGGCACTGGCAGCTTAATGTTGAAATAAATATGCTATTAATAATCTGTCTCTTTGCACTCATAGTTATGCTTGGATGTCTTAATAATGGTGACAATTGGTATATTAGTGCACTTGCTTTCTGGCATCTGGTTTCTATATCTCTGTCAATTCTATCATCTTCTGTGATCATACTTCCTAGATATTTAAACTCTCTAACTTAATTCAGAGCAGAGCCATTCAGCTGTATGTGTAGTGGGGCAGGGGTTCTACTAACTTGCAGTGTTTCGGTTTTGTTTGCATTGATCTTCAAGTTGTATTTACTGCATGCTGAGTCTAACCTGGTAATGTGGTCTTGCAGTCTATCTTCTTTAGGGTAGAACAAGCACTGGTCGTCAGCAAATAGTAATTAGTTTAATGAGGGAAATCACCCACCCCCCCCCCTAACCAAGACAGGAGTTACAGTGACAGCATACACCCTAACCCAAGAAAAGAATTACAGTGAAATCATAGACCTTACCCCGAGATAAGAGTTACAGTGAAATAACACTTCATATCCCAATATAAGAGTTAGGTGAAATCATACATCCTTCCCAAGATAAGAAATATCATCAAAAACATCGAGCCACTTGGCCTGCTAGGTTTGATTATAACAAGGGCAAACAAGATGTGATTTCCGACACTTACCTTTGTGAAGTCCTTGAGAAAAAGTGCACCAACTTTGGGAAGTACCTGAGCTCACAGAAAGGTCCCGACACTTGAGTAAAATATAATTTAAATAACGGGAAGTCAATAAGCAAGCCTGACACTAGGGTCATATAGAATTTAAATGAGGGGAAGTCAATAAGTAAGTCACAAATTGTTGTTTTTAAAGCAAAAAGCAACTTTAAAATAGTTTGTTTTTACATATACGCTGTCCCTTTATTTGTCAACATAATTTCCACCAACATTAATGCACTTGTCACATCTTTTTATCAGTCCTCCTAAACCTGCTGCTCAGAACTGCATTCCCGTCACTTTCAACTTCTGCGTATTTCGCGAAATGTCTCAGGCGAAAGGAGGTTTTCAGTTGACTTTACGGGATAAACATTTTTCAGCATAAGCAGGAATAATTTCTTTATGAATTTCTTCTCTAGGTAGGGCAGCCCTTTTGCCCTCCCCCTCCCCTTCCCCATTCCCCCCTACCCAAAATCGAACAACAGCTCCTCGTTCTTTGCAGATAAACTCCATATGTACAGTCGCCATTTTCTTTAGGTGTTGCGAATGCGCATGCAACACCTAGCGTCTCCTAACGAACAGAAACTTAAAGTTGGATTTTGCTGTCACCTAATGACACCTTTAGATAAAACCAACTACATTTTCCTGCCATTCTATAACCATTTGTGACTTACTTATTGACTTCCTCGTACGTGGAGCAGGAATCGTGCCTTGAATATAAATTTTCAATTAGGAATCAACATCATAACATTCGGGACACTCCAAAAAACGCCTCGTCTGCATCTTCAGCAACAAGCGAAAAGTTCCAGTTCTGATTGTACCACTATCTGATATACGTGACTACAACACTGGTCAACAACCAAAATGCACCAGAAATGAAAGTAGCTTATCTTAACTAATTTTGGTGTGCTGAAAACGAAATTATATATATATATATATATATATATATATATATATATATATATATATATATATATATATATATATATATATATATAATGTTGAATGACTCTGCTTTCAGGATATACGCTATTAGTTTACTTAAATTAAGGCCAAATTATTTATGTGACGTAACTGTTGAGGCCTGTTGCATTATTTTCATAATGACTAATAAAACTGTAACCAACAGCTAATGATACAATCTAACCTATGATTACATAAATATTGTGTATAAATATCTTATCGCTGACAACTTTCTGCCATTATCAACTAGTGTGAACAGTGCTGATAACTTATGTTATGTATGTGTTGAGGTGACATGTCTGTCTGTCTGTCTCTCTCTCTCTCTCTCTCTCTCTCTCTCTCTCTCTCTCTCTCTCTCTCTCTCTCTCTCACGCACGCAAAACCAAAACATAACTAAAGTCATTAAAAGCTTGCATTTTGGATGCTAAATAGAGCAAGATAAGAGCTGGGCGCCACATATACTGCAATTCATCTGTAGCTAATTTTTGACTTTGAGAATTTTCTTTGCCTGTTGCATGGCAAGCAAAAAGCAGCATGGCTAGCATTTAAGTCAGTGGTGGGCAATTTTCTTGGAAACAACAGATCTGATAATTGCAGTGAGATTATAGAAAATCTTCTAAAGGATGAGAGTCTTGGCTGCAACATGTCTTTGAAAATTCATTTTCTTTATTCTCATCCGGATTTCTTTACGTCAAACTGTGGAGCTGCCAGTGATAAACATGGTGAACGATTTCATTACAACATTGTGGACACATGGTAACGAGGCGATTGGAGCTCTTCAATGATTGTTGATTACTATTGGACTGTGACAAGATCCACCTATCAATTTATAAAAATATGAGGGGGACACTGTAGTCAAGCTAATACAAGGAATTCCAGAGAAATTTGACTAAAAAAAGCTCAACAAAATGGGGAAGCAGAAAAACGTGCATAAAACAACAAAACGTAACGTTTCGGCCGTGCAGCCTTTTCAAACTTAAGTAAACCACACAAACGTAATTACGAGGAAAGGAGAGTATGTAGATTTCTAAGGGGTGACGTGAGCAACGTTTAAAAAAAATGTGATATGGAATAAATGAAATAAAATAAAAATAAAAACGATGGCTAAAAAATATTGCCCCCCCCCCCCCCCCCCCCCCCCCCCCCCCCCCCCTCAAAAAAAATGAACAGTAGTATTGTTAATATTTAATATAATACTGGGAATAAAGGAAATACAAATGTTAATGATACATCACTGATACTGATAGGAAATAGAATAAAGTAATAATATGAAATAAAGGAAAAGAAAAGAAAATAGTTAACATTTAAAATGTGATAAGAGTAGAACTATTTAGATAAGCAAAGAGAGCGAGAAATAATCACGTCAAAATCAATCAGAAATGATGTGTTTGAATTCTCGTATTTAAAAAAAAACTGTTAACAATTGGTTAATCAGTGTATGAAGAGGACTTGTTGGCTGCAAGTTATCTTACAACCAGAGGATGATCAGGAGACATTATCTGGGTACTGGCACTTGTGGGAATTGAAGGAAGTGGGAAGACAGACGGAAAAGAAAAAAAAAGTAGAACAAATATCACTAAATTACATAATTGCATGCAGCTATAAGTAAGGACGGATTTCAATTTGTAGTTGAATAACAGTTCACTATAAAATATACCTAATGATAAAGTACACACCACGGTTATCAAATTTTTTTTGAAACATCAAGAGGCAGGGGAAGACCGAGAAGAATATGGATTGAAGGAGTCACTGAAGCCTTGAGACTGCATAACATCGCAGCGTATCAAGCGACGGAGTGCGCTCTGGCTCGACTGCCGATCGTCTGATGAACTGCGACGCCTAGCGGCATATGCAGATATTGACAACAGAAGAAGGAAGAAGTTTTTTTACAAAAGTAAAAAAAAAATTAAAAAAAAAAAAAAAAATTACCGAGTAATCTATACTTTCATAATCTGCTCCGATAAATAATTAATATATGCAGTAATAAATTATGAAAAGCATAAATGTCAAATATCAAAATAAAGCCACCCACTCACAAAGAAAACTAAGTGAGCGGAGTCAAGAACCGACATCATAGCAACTGGGGCACTCCAACACACGCCCATGCCTCATCTTTAGCAACCAGCGAAGAGTTGCAATTTTGATGACATTTGGAACGTGATATACTACGACTATAAACTAGGTGGTTTGGAGAAGATAGGATATCCTTCTCTAAATGACTACTCATTCTAAAGTTGGAGTTGCCGGACTATTTCCGCAGATAGACTGAAAAAGTATCACAGCCAAACTCGAAAACGACGGCGCCACGTAGTTCCTTATGATACCAATGAAAGAAAATTAGATGATGGATGGCATGGTGAGCCTGTTGAACGACAGAAACAGCCCATTCAATTTACATTGCATACTGGACACAACAGACTGCAAACTTGTGTACAGGAAACTAAAGGTCAAGGAGTTGGAACTTAACCATATGGACACCCACAAAAGAATGCTGGGCATAGGCGACATCCATTCTCTCTACAGTCGTTTGAGAGATTCCAGCTTTGGCTGGTTGGCATTGCAGTGGAAACCAAGCTCTATGGAACAGTGGTAGACGTGCGTCGCACCACGTGCTTTATAGAAACCTGTCGCCTCTCATCTAAGAACCACTTGCAAAAAAAAAAAAAAAAAAGGTGGGGGGGGGGGGGGGGGAAGAAATTACGGAACGTATCACGAAGTCGTCCGCACGACGAGAGTTCCAACCCCTCCAAACCATGCAAGTCGAACGGCCTGTCCTATGTTGTAGGGGTGTTCTGAGATGGCTAAGAAGAACAAGATTACCACCCCCTCCCCACCAACCCTTTACCCCCTTCCCCACCCGTTTTAAATACATGGGTTAACCGTGTACGTACAACCACAGTTAGGATAATGATCAAGCACAACTGGAAAAACTTTGAGTTAAGTTCAGTTAAGTCAATAATTTACATCACAGCACTCGGGGCATTCCCATGCTTGCTTCGTCCTCATCTTTAGCAGCCAGCGCAGAGTTTCAGTTCTAATAGCACCGGTCGTAATCTAGTTATTTGTCTGTCTTGACTTTCTCCTGAGTGTAGTGAGCTGGCCAGACCCGCTGATTACACCCAGAGGCATCATTCCCTCCAGGCCAATATAATCTCGTTTCGCTTCTGACTACTTTGCTTGTCCCTAAAAAACCCTGACCACATCTGCCTTGTCAGGGCCCTTTGGGAACAAGCAGGGGGAACCTTGAAGGAACTACTACAGCTGAGAGAAGGTTGATCCAAACATCGGCGACCGAGTTGCCCATGGGCTAGCCAGTAAACTGCCCCATTGTCGGTCGGGACAGTATTTGGATCTGTCTCCTACGATCGCATCAACACAGCTAGAATCCTTATCAGGGCTTATTGGTGACGAGCACTGTTAAGCTATTTTAAATGGTGCACATAACCGAGTCTTAATTATAACCAAAAGCTCCACCTTGGATGGTGCTGGCTGAGCGTGACGATTTTATTTGAGGGGGGTGGGGGTGGGGGGTGCTTAAAATCGAATCGGATCTAAAATAGTAAGAAGAATGTTAATAGAACTACTACAAATGGAAGAACGTTCTACAAACACTAACAGCTTGGAGAATGTTAATTGAACTACCACAGCAGGAAGAACTTATACGAACTACAGCAACTGGTACTGGAAAAAAGTACTACCTCAGCTGGAACAATGATAAACGTACAGTCAAAGCTGATGTTATTCTTTAATGCTTATGTTTGTTATGGTAATGTATTATTTACATTTCCGGTGGGGTGAGTTAACATACATGTAATTGTACAAATCCAATTGAGAACAGCACGTTATCTCGAAGTCCTAAGTATCGTCTGACGCTCACAGCCAGCACTGACGACTTACATTTAGATGGGATGTCACTTGTTAAGTAGATAATTGAAAGCGCCAGTGGTAAACAAGTTCATAAACAGCGTGTCTCAAGTGGATTTAGCGTTGACCAGGTCGTGTCTAGTTACGAAAGTAAAGGTGACTAAGGTCCGGAAAGAGAAACGTCTGTTGTATCCGTTTAAGCGTAGGTGTCAAGTATAGACTTTCTGTTGTTCTTTAGGACTATATAAAGTAACGATTTTTGTCACTAGATGTCACACGGCAGAGGCCTCAAGTAAATAAAACCAGCAATTTTGGGGACCATCCTATGCTTCTCTGTAATAAGCCACTGTTCAGTTCTCGTCAAGTTGTGTTCTGAATAGAGCAAAGAGGTCCTAACTTCCAGTCTCATTTCAAGCAAACTGGATCAGGTTTGACTTTCGACTTACTTTCCTGTCAAGCATATGGGATCTAGAGGCTGAACTAGAAAGATTATCAATCATGTCTCGAGTGTCAACAGTGCTGACTGTAGTAGTTTGTTTAACGGTGTGCTTTCATGTGACAATTGCCTCCAATAAAACAAAGGTAAGTGTCAGTTTTTTTTTTACATTTTTATACGATGAAAGAGTTAAGATGTTTTCTCATGTTACTGTGAACCCAGCAGAGAACTCAAATGAAGGTGAGAAGCCACGAGTCACTTGCGAAACTCTGTGCTAATAAATAAAAATGACATTTTACATACATGTTTTTACAAGCGTAATCAATATTATTGTCCATTTGTGCTGGTTTAAGAGGCAATTTGTTTTACTGTTTTTTTTTAAATTAATAATAAGCTCAGGCTTCTACGTTTCCGTGAACAATTTATGTAAATATTTCTCTTGTTTTATACTCGTCCTCTTTCCCACATCTCCATGTCGAGTTTCCGTTGTTTTATTTCCGAGTTTATACAACCCAGTGTTTGTGCTTCTAAATCCTTCACCTCTGCCACAAGGTGTCCACTATATACGTAGCTTAATGCAAGTAATATGCATGCATATTGAAAGACATACGCTGCCCCTCATACACAAACTCCTTACTCACGTAAAACTACCGGTTAGTAATGGCTGGAGAGGCCGTTCAGGGTGCCCTAATTATAACTTCTCTAAAAGTTTAACGGGGTATCTGGTATCTGCCTTGTTGGTCTGCCATCCCAACTGAGATCCTGAACATGGGAAATCTGGCTAGCATCAAGATTCAAACCCACAGCATTAAAAACTTCCTACTATATATGCGCCTTACGGACCAGCATATCCGATTTCAGCAAAATCCATAACTAGTGGCTTTTACGACATGCTTGTTAGGGGCAGTGGGTCTATTTTTCCTCTGATCTCTAAAATGAAGTCCCGAAACCCACACTCGGGTCCTTATATATTTACACTGATCATTTGTATGTTTAGGTGATCGAATCCTTCCACGTGAAGTCAGACATCCGGTATCGCCTAGCAACGACCCAGATAGAAAGTGTGGTGAGAAACACCGCAGGCATCGCCCAGGAAATCTTTTTTGATGTCACCCTTCCCAAGGAGGCCTTTATCATCAGCTTCGCTATGTAAGTCCTGTCAGAACTTGATCTAACTATTAAAGTTTTGAAGATACTGAGTCATTTCTATTTTTGCATTCTGGGCAATAACTAAAGCTTACAGATAGTAACTGTAGACATGAAATATTCAAGAAAGGAATGAAGGCATACGAGAAATATGGAATTCATTTTCTAGTCCTCTCCTACCTTTTAGGGTCAGGTTCGAAAGAGGCGTCGGTCGGGAAGCTTCGTATGTGCTATGTTGATGCTGGTATTTACTCCTTCAGATATTCCATCTATCCATTGCTTGCATAGTCGAAATCTAGCTGTTTTTTTGTTTTTTTGTTTTTTGTTTAATTGACAGGGCACTCTGTATTGCACTGTCTTATATTAGTCTTGTCAAATGTCCCATATAGTTTGGTACTTGCTCCCTCTAAACTTGTTTTCCTATACTGTCTTTTCTAGTTTCATTTCGAATTCGTCATAGATCTTTCATTTCTGTTGTCTTGATTTTTCTTTTCTATTTGTGTGTGTGCTAATATTCACTTTGACACTAGGAACACAGTTTTGGCCCAAAAAAAAAATCTCAATTGCGGCATAGCTGTTCTACAATATTAGTGACATCTGTCCAATAATAAATTTTTTCATTATTGATATAAACTGTAATCTTATATCTTTCCAGACAAACCAAGCCGTAACAGATGACATAAAGTAGAATGAGGAAGAGGAGGGAAAGAAGGAAGGGAAAAGCACGAAAAAGATACAAATATACATACATAAATACCTAACATACATACATACATACATACATACATACATACATACATACATACACACACACACACATACACACACACACACACACACACACACACATACATACATACATACATACATACATACATACATACATACATACATACATACATACATACATACATACATACATACATACATACATACATACATACATACATACATACATACATACATACATACATACATACATACATACATACATACATACATACATACATACATACATACATACATACATACATACATACATACATACATACATACATACATACATACATACATACATACATACATACATACATACATACATACATACATACATACATACATACATACATACATACATACATACATACATACATACATACATACATACATACATACATACATACATACATACATACATACATACATACATACATACATACATACATACATACATACATACATACATACATACATACATACATACATACATACATACATACATACATACATACATACATACATACATACATACATACATACATACATACATACATACATACATACATACATACATACATACATACATACATACATACATACATACATACATACATACATACATACATACATACATACATACATACATACATACATACATACATACATACATACATACATACATACATACATACATACATACATACATACATACATACATACATACATACATACATACATACATACATACATACATACATACATACATACATACATACATACATACATACATACATACATACATACATACATACATACATACATACATACATACATACATACATACATACATACATACATACATACATACATACATACATACACATACATACATACATACATACATACATACATACATACATACATACATACATACATACATACATACATACATACATACATACATACATACATACATACATACATACATACATACATACATACATACATACATACATACATACATACATACATACATACATACATACATACATACATACATACATACATACATACATACATACATACATACATACATACATACATACATACATACATACATACATACATACATACATACATACATACATACATACATACATACATACATACATACATACATACATACATACATACATACATACATACATACATACATACATACATACATACATACATACATACATACATACATACATACATACATACATACATACGAGGGCGGTTTGTAAAGTAATGCGTCCATTAATTTTCTTAATATACATAATGTATACACGATATGTACATTTTCCAAAAGCTTGGGATATTTTTTAAGATGTTATTATTTTTAACCTTATCACCGTCATATTCCATGTGTTCGTGGTAGCATCGATTTAGTTGTATTCTGTCGAAAGGGGAAAAAAATGACAATTTTTCGCGAAACCAAGAATGTACATAAGCTGCCACATCCCATTTCTATTTCCTTTGAGATGTTCCTTGAGCTTTGGTAACATGGAAAACAAAAGTTACAAGATGTCATATTGGGACTACATGTTGAATGCGTCAAAATGTCGTCAAAGTGAGGACGCGCTATGCTGCCGTTGTTTGTGTACTCGTGTGTGGGCGATTATTGTCCTGTCGAATATTTATCAGTCATTTCCTTGTGGGATGCAATTTTTCCTTTTTGTTTGAAGCCCTAACCTGGCTCATGCGGGGGCCGCAATGTAGTCCGGCCATAAATATGGTATAAAGACTGAATGCGGTTTCTGGGACCTCTCCACGGGTGATCCTCATCTACAGGGTGGCACTTTGTGTCACCAGGTGTTTATCACTTGTGTGATGTCATGGTGGAGTAAAAGTACTACTACTACTGCTAGTCCTGCTGAAGAACTGCGTGTTAACCAGGATGAACACGCAGGCATCTTACTGGTAGTTTCTGCAACGTTTCCACATTGCGATCAGAGTTTACCGTACCGTCGTGCTTAAAAAATATGCCTGGTCTATACCTTGGCAGTCCCAGAAAATGGCTATAACAACCTTTCCGGTCGAGGCAGCAATCTTGAGTTTTGTCTGTGTGTGGTAGGTGAGCTCTTATTCCTTTATTCCTTGTTTATTCCTTCTTTTCAGGTCCATAACCATAATGATGTACCCATGACTTGTCGCTAATGACAGTTGGACGAATAAAGGTATCGACTTACCTACCATTCATGAAGCGTCAGGTTTTCCTTAGCACACCTGATGCCGGCGCTGTTTCATGCCCGATCTCAGACCCAAGCTTGACGTCAATAATGCACTCACTCACCTGAAATCCCAAGCTTAGGGGCAACATCTGTTTGCATCTTTGACGATTGTCGGGTATCATTTCACTGACGCCAGCTCGGTGTTGTTCGTCCACAGCTGTGATGGGTTGTCTGCTGCGAGTCTGATCATGCAAGTCCGTCAATGCTGAATTGTTGCCCGCCGTCTAACAGTACTGACATCTGCACTGGCGTCACCAGAAATAGCTCTTATTCTTGGATGCAAGTCCGTCAATGCTGAATTGTTGCCCGCCGTCTAACAGTACTGACATCTGCACTGGCGTCACCAGAAATAGCTCTTATTCTTGGATGCAAGTCCGTCAATGCTGAATTGTTGCCCGCCGTCTAACAGTACTGACATCTGCACTGGCGTCACCAGAAATAGCTCTTATTCTTGGATGCAAGTCCGTCAATGCTGAATTGTTGCCCGCCGTCTAACAGTACTGACATCTGCACTGGCGTCACCAGAAATAGCTCTTATTCTTGGATGCAAGTCCGTCAATGCTGAATTGTTGCCCGCCGTCTAACAGTACTGACATCTGCACTGGCGTCACCAGAAATAGCTCTTATTCTTGGATGCAAGTCCGTCAATGCTGAATTGTTGCCCGCCGTCTAACAGTACTGACATCTGCACTGGCGTCACCAGAAATAGCTCTTATTCTTGGATGCAAGTCCGTCAATGCTGAATTGTTGCCCGCCGTCTAACAGTACTGACATCTGCACTGGCGTCACCAGAAATAGCTCTTATTCTTGGATGCAAGTCCGTCAATGCTGAATTGTTGCCCGCCGTCTAACAGTACTGACATCTGCACTGGCGTCACCAGAAATAGCTCTTATTCTTGGATGCAAGTCCGTCAATGCTGAATTGTTGCCCGCCGTCTAACAGTACTGACATCTGCACTGGCGTCACCAGAAATAGCTCTTATTCTTGGATGCAAGTCCGTCAATGCTGAATTGTTGCCCGCCGTCTAACAGTACTGACATCTGCACTGGCGTCACCAGAAATAGCTCTTATTCTTGGATGCAAGTCCGTCAATGCTGAATTGTTGCCCGCCGTCTAACAGTACTGACATCTGCACTGGCGTCACCAAAAATAGCTCTTATTCTTGGATGCAAGTCAATGGTACACAAACTTCGACCGTCAAGATATCAATAAAAACTCGCCGCTTCACTGTAGCTGGGTCATTGATGGCCTTTTTGTACGCTGATGATGGATTCCTGGCTGCGACATTAATTTTGTATTTATGATTATGTTTTCTTGGGACTAGTTCTGCTTGCTGATTGGGTTGATGTTGTCAAATGTGAAAAAAAAAAAAAAAAAATGCTTCTATAGTGCAGTATATAATATATTTTGTAATCTGACAATTCCAGCTATGTATACATTGATGTAATTAGTAAACTGTGTTTAAAATTGACCCGTAACAAAGAATTCTATGTGCCTTGATTTCACAGGAAAATTGATGGTAAAGTCTACAAGGGAGAAGTCAAAGAGAAGTCAGAGGCTAAAAAGACCTACCTTGATGCTGTTGAGAGAGGACAAACTGCTGGTCACGTCAAACAGGCGTATGTTTCTTGTCTCGTACATATACACATTGTATTATCGTCATATAGGGCTGACAGTAGATTCCTTCATATTGTTCTATCCAGCATCACCCCTTTGGCATCCCGAATAAACTCCCCTCTGACTTCTGTCATCATCATTTGTCATAGAGCTTCTCATTCTATTTGTTTCCTTTTGCATGGCCTAAAAAATAAATTGTTTTTAGTCCTTTTTGTCTCAGATTGTATCGTCATCGGTTTATTCTTGCAAGTGTGTACCAGCTGCGGTCCAGATTTCTCTAAATGCTTTGTCCTTCTTGAATTCATCAAATTTAAATTCTTGAATTCTTCTTTCTTTTCTCAATATCTGTTTATGCTTTTAGGCGTCGCCTTTCATCGGACGATCCGTAGCCGAGCCAGGGCGCGCTTAGCTGCTTGATATGTCGTCATGTTATGCAATCTCAGGATGTCAGTGACTCCTTCAATCCATATTCTTTTCGGTCTTCCCCTGTCTCTTGATGTTTCGATTTTCAGGTTGTGCGCTCTTGCTGCTAGCATGTTTTTTTTTCATTCTCATTTGATGGCCAAACTATTTTATTCTTTGTTTCTCAATAAATTTGACAATGGGTGTTGTTCCAACAGTTGTTTTTATCACGTCGTTTCTCACTCGATTTCTTCTGGTTTTATTTACAGCCATTCTCAAACATCTAATCTCACAGGTGGTTAGTTTTTTTTTCGTGTTCTTTTGTCAAATTCCAAGTCTGACATTGGTAATTCCCTGTATTATTTCAAATAAATTGACATACATAATGTATATGGACCATAATTAATTATAATTTTCAAATTCATCTCAGCTTTTCGACTGCAATATTTTTCTACTTATATATAATTAGAATGCCATTGTCAACACTATCATCATCCCGTTGTGCTGTTTATACGTCATATCATTATACTCTGCTTTATGCATTTTTAAATATCACTGATGAATTAAGTCTCTCTCTCTCTCTCTCTCTCTCTCTCTCTCTCATATATATATATATATATATATATATATATATATATATATATATATATATATATATATATATATATATATATATAGACATACACATACATATAATACATTGATTAGAAAAATAAGAAAAACGTGAGAAGAAATAATTTGAAAACATAGTAAATTGATTAGAGAAATTAGAAAAAAGTGAGAAGAAATAATTTGAAAACAGTAAAATGATTAGAAAAATTAGAAAAAAGTGAGAAGAAATAATTTGAAAACATAGTAAATTGATTTGAAAACTAGGAAAACAATGAGAAAAAATAATTTGAAAACTGTTGGCAGTCTTGAAGTGTTAACAAGTAAAATTGCGCCCTCGTGGTAACGCAGGTACGGAACTGTATGAGATGATCGTTGGATTGATCATGCCATCACAACAACGCAAAGAGTTGGAAACAATGCAGTAATAACAGTATACAACAACTAGCAGTAACTGTGTACTTTTGATGTTGCAGAGCCCGCCATGCCAATGTATTTGAAGTGTCTGTCAACGTGGCAAACGGATCTGCCGCCACATTCACACTAACGTATCAAGAAATGATGAGACGAAAACTGAATGCCTATCAACAAGAAATTCATATCTCTCCCGGACAGGCGGTGAAGGACTTTCTCATCGAAGTCTTCATTCAGGTTAGGAGAGACATTGTATACATACAGGCACTTGGTATGTGTGTGTGTGTGTGTGTGTGTGAGTGTGTGTGTGTATGTGTGTATGTGTGTGTGTGTGTGTGTGTGTGAGTGTGTGAGTGTGTGTGTGTGTGTGTGTGTGTGTGTGTGTGTGTCTGTTGGCCACAACACGCCTTAGGCAGCTATGTGCTAATTAATAGAATGGGGAAAGGTTGTGGGGGGGGGGGTAGTTAAACATACAGACCACTGGAGACAATTTGGGGAGGGGGAGGGAAATAATAAATATATATATAACAGACCCTAACCCACTAACCCCCTTCAAACAAAAATAATTATTATAACAAGGAAGGCCAAAGCATTATCTACAACATGTACACACAGTAGGTAGAACATCGCTTGGATACTAAGCAGATGGAAAACATCTTTAGACATCTCAAATACCTAGCTGCCTTATGTAGTTTTAAACTCCCTGAACTGCAGATGCAATTAACATAGTGTTTATGTGAGCTAATAAACTACATCTGTCCGGTCTGCAGGAAAACAAGCCGCTCAGATTTGTGAAAAGTCCAGCCTTACAAACAGGGTCACTGCTTACTAACAAAATCGAAGGTAATTACTCAAATATACATGTATGTGCTTTGAGCAAATACACTTTAAAAAAAAATGCATTGTTTTAAATTTTTAAAAATAGGAATTTAGTTGTTGTTTTTTTTTTTTTGTGGTAAAGAAAAACGAAATCATAAAAGATAGTAATTATTAATTAGATAATTGTTCTGTCTGCCAGCTTTCGACAATATCATCAAGGTGTTTTACTACATGCTGTCTTGTGTAAGCTTTTGCACAACCACTTAATGTCGACTGTTAGAAAAGTGGGAAAATGGGAAAGGGGGGGGGGCGGGTAATGGGAGGGGGGTAATGGGGGGGGGGGGGGACTACAGTCAAGCTAATACAAGGAATTCTAGGGACATTTGATCAAAAAGCTCAACAAAATGGCGAAGCAGAAAAACGTGCAAAAAACAACAAAACGTTTCAGCCGGGCAGCCTTTTTCAAACATAAGTAAACTACACAAACGTAACAACGAGGAGAGGAGAGTATGTAGATCTCCAAGGGGTGACGTGAGCAACGTTTAGGAAACTGTGATGTTTTCAAGCTTATACGCACCGAGAAACGGGACTGTCACAGTGAAAACTTAACGTATCGTTAGCCCGGTTTGGTGACGTCAGCAGCATGGTCCGTCAGATGGAGACGGTCTTGATGAGCTCTTGTTTTAAATGTCACAAACTAGTAAAAGAAGAAACAATCCAAACAGCATAGGAACTCATTGTGTAATTCACAGACAGGCTCTGGCAGCCACAACCCTGCCGCAAGACCTAAACGATACACTAATACAACTGTACAAGTGGTCCATTTTGTGAAATCAGCTTCATAGAACACCAGACTCTTTCGTGCTCCTTGTGATGACCTTCAAGTTACACATGATAGATTTTATACCTGGGTCAGCTGGTTATCCAAGGGAAAATATTTGAGCTCGGTTGCACCAGATATTGGGGCTTTTTGTCCGCCTTGCTAATAATATTTGTATGTGTGTAATATATATATATTTGATTAATTTTGATTAACATTTCCGGTGATGTCAATATCACCCCGTCGTCTTGACTTTGATTAACATTTCCGGTGATGTCAATATCACCCCGTCGTCTTGACTTTCATTAACATTTCCGGTGATGTCAATATCACCCCGCCGTCTTGACTTTCATTAACATTTCCGGTTACTGAATCTAAATGATGTTGTCCTGTGAGAATACATCGGTTAAAAATGTCCATCTCGTCGAGGATTCGAACAGATAATCGACGGGTTGGTAGGTGAACGTTTTATTCACTTTGTCACGGTGGCTCCACTTGATCAAGATTTGTCAGCGTATTTAAAACTTGTGGTCTTAAGCGCGGTATTTTGTAATTTATTGTTCCATTCCACAGTTGATAGCAAAATTACAGTGATTGACAGACCAAGTGCAAACAGCGCATACATCTCTTACAGACCCTCACTGTCAGATCAGGGTGATGGCGGTCTCTCAGCTCGCTTCATTGTTGAATATGACGTGGAGCACAGTGCTAAAGGCGAAATCCTGGTAATTTCTGTTGTTATTGTCATTATTTTAGTGAATTGAAGTGTTTTTTGGCTACGTTATACCTGCCACTGTGCTTTCTATTTACACGTAGTCTTCCTCGGCAGGTAATACACTTATCCTTCTTAACAAAAATAGCAATTTGCCCAAACGATAATTTAATAATATATGAAAGAGTCAAGATCCGTGACTAGTTTCTTATAAACATAAGCTGTCCAGTTTGATTTATAACCAGTTATAATTTTGAAAAAAAATGATAAATATACTCTTTCGCGTAACTGATGATTTGAACATTTGATACTAGAGATGTTTGTATAGTCCAGTCAGCACTCGATGGATGATGTGCTCAGAAAAGTTGCTAGTGCTCAGATAAAACTGGGTAGACCCAGATGCCCGAGACCAATGAATAAATGCGGATTTTAGCCCAAGATCTCTATTGAAGCAGACAAGAGTCTAACAACTGTGCTAAAGTGCTCCTAATCAGTTACAGTGTAGTAAAGATCTTTTGCGCTTATTGTTATTCTTAACTTTTACTTCTTTATTTGTGAATTTTTTGTTTTTGTTTAGTATTCTGAAGATATTTTGTTGTATTTTAAAATATTGCAGTCCTCTAACAAATATATATGCAGGTTTACGTGGTAATGAAAAAAAAAAACATGATAGATTAGCTGCTGCCGACACTCTGGGCGGTGAGCTATTCTACGGTAAAGTGGACATAGCTGGATCAAGTAAACAGTACAGCCAACAAAGCATTCCTGTCTGGAGAAACAGATTCAGCTGGCAGTGAACCGAACGTCTGAATGATTTTTCTACGTTCAACCATTAATCAGGTGGTAGCCGAGACAACCAACATCTCTTCGACTGCTGCTGGAGAAGGGGATGCGGCGCATGTGTCACAGTACACAGTGATGTCAATTCTTGATCCATTCTTCATTCATTTAGCTACAGTAGCTATTAAAGTGCAAAATAACATACTAGGAATTTTTTCTTTTATGTTTTCTCTTTCCATTCCCCCACCTCAGAATTACATTTGCCAACTATTTTCTGATTTTTTTGAACCGACTGTCTTCGTCGACTTGTCACAAGAATATAGTTTTCAAAAAGGTATTCTAGTGTGACACTTCGTAATTATGTAGAGTTATTAGTTCATACGTAATAAACATCCCAAATTGTGTATGTTATGATAACAGGCAGTTTTTACTATACTTGTTTCCTAAACAGTTGCCCTCTGTGGCTGAGGTGTTGTCAACACAGTTTCACAATGTCGACATATAAGCATTCAGTCAGCTACAGCTGATCAGTAGTAGGGCTCAGTGTGTTCAGTTTTGACAATAGTATCGTAGTGATAATGCGGAGAAAACAATTGCAACGTACGGAATGTGTCATTTCTCACAGAGAAAACATAAACAATAGGCTACACAAATTATATGGATTAAAGTTAAGCAAATAAATCAATCCCTGGCAACAGAGACATGGAATTTTGAAGATAGCCTATTCGATTGTATGTGTCAGTTATAAAGATTTATTCATTTGCCTAATTTTAATAATAATAGTGAGCACCTGACAAGATGTAGCGACACATAATAAATTGTGAATTCGATTTCTTGTGTCTTTTTTGTTCAAATTCACAACAGGGAAACATTGCTCTGAATGTAGAATTGTCTAGAACAACAAACAGAGAGTCAATAAATGCATAGTTTGCTTGTTCACATAGCTAAGAAATGATGCAACACACTTGTGTTTCATAAATTGATGTTCTCCACAGGTAGTTGATGGCTACTTCGTTCATTTCTTCGCTCCCGATATAGCCCCGATGCCAAAGGACATTGTTTTCATTTTGGATGTGTCCGGCTCAATGTCTGGTCAGAAAATACAGCAGCTGAAAGATGCCATGTTGGCCATCCTGGGAGATCTTCAGCGGGAGGATAGGTTTCACATAATCACGTTCAGGTTTGTAGTCGATATTTATATCTCTAACCCCCCCCCCCCCTCCCTCCTTTTTCCACTCTCACCCTCTCTTACCTTTTTGAGAATTAGTTCACGGGACTGACAAAAACTTACTTTTGTTCAAAACTAAATTTCACTTTCAGTTACATAGGTTGTGTTGTAGTTTTATCTTTATTTTCAAATATACTCCCTCTAACTGGGCCAGAATTGAAATTGTTTCGTCCCTGTCTTGAAAGACTGGGTACATGGTTCACTGTCTGGATTTGAGGGGACTATATCATTCTTCAGTTCTCTCTCTCTCTCTCTCTCTCTCTTTTTTTAATGATAATAGGCATTCGGAATTGGGTCTCCCCTGGTAGATCTCCAGTTATCCTAAATACTCTGGCTCAAAAGACACTAAGCTGAAGACGCCTTTGAGAATAGGTAAGGAATGTAAGCCTCTTTTTCGCAGTTTGTGAGGTATTCGGTACTTAATTTCCTTCTCAGATCGCAGATTTTTAGACCATCCCTAATCCATTTATGTACTATGTGTATATTCAGTAGAAATTTATTTTTAGCCTCATTGGCTACACAACTTTTAGTAAATTCTCTAATGTGAGATTCGAGGAAGTATGTTTGTTAATATGTCGTACAATAATTTTTTGTCCTTATCTTTAAAATTCACAGCAAATAAGTATCGCTTCCAAATATTCACAGGTTTGTTTTTAAAAAAGACGTGCTAATTTCTGAACATCTTACGTAGCAGGATCCGCCTCATATTGCCATTTTTCATTATTTAGTAGAAACTTCATGTCAACCAATCCAACGGTTTGGCCATGTAACACAATTTGCACCAGACAGGGCATCACAGAGAACAGTGGTGTACAGATACAGCGGTAACAGAGCCAGAAGATGGACCGCAGAAATATATCAAACACCGAAAAGTACTTTATACGTAGGAAACAAGTCTTGTTTATCTCTTCCTGCCCTGATGCTGCGAGTTGCATTCCAGGATTAGAGAAAAGCCAGAAGAGAATGCCATGCAGGCAGTGTCTTCCTTTCTTCCTTTCTATAAACGCTTGTATGCTCTTTCAGCATCAGAATTTGAAGACACATCTGATACCAGACATTGTGTGTGGTGTGTGATAAATGATGATATGATACCAGACATGGTGTGTGTTGTGTGATAAATGATGATATGATACCAGACATGGTGTGTGTTGTGTGATAAATAATGATATGATACCAGACATGGTGTGTGTTGTGTGATAAATGATGATATGATACCAGACATGGTGTGTGTTGTGTGATAAATGATGATATGATTCCAGACATGGTGTGTGCTGCGTGAATCAATTATTTCGGCTGGAATTAACGGTCGTTGAAATCAAAGAAGATGAAGAAGATTTACTTGACATTTTAATTTACAAATCTAACATTTATGTTTTTAAGCTCATCGGTACACAAGTGGGAAAGTGAATTTTCAAGTGCAACTCCAGAGACAATTGAGAGAGCACGAACTTTCATCAGGTCAATTGTTGCTGACGGAGGTGAGTCACTTCAAAAGTCAGTTATGTAACAGCCACGAAACAATTGTGTTTAATTAAAAAAAAAAAATCTGGTTTTAATACAGAGCTGGCCAACAGAGACACTACAGCTAACTTCAAGTAGGGCAGTTTTCCTACGAAAAAACATCCCTCCCCTCAACAGAAAGTGTTTTGAAAAATTGGGTGGGGGGGGGGGGGGGTATCTAGTACTCACTATAAAGTGTCTTTTACAGTAGTGGATAGACAAAATTATGCTTCAAAACAGGTGCTACTACTGCCACCGTTTCTGGCCTCCTGAAAAATATCTCAGGGTTTACAACGGATGGATTAATAATCTGCAACAGCAGATAAAGGTATTATCCAATGATTAGATAAAGGAATGAAAAAAAAAAAACCCCAATAAAATAGACATGGGATGACAGATGAAACAGGCAGTCACTCTACATCCGCGTATAGTTAACTATTTTCTAGAGCTTACAATAGAGATTAAAGAACGCCCACTTCACTTAAAGCAGGAGAATATATATTATATATACATATATATTAGGGCTGTACCGAATAGTGATTTTCACTATTCGACTGAATACGAATAGTGGGACCAACTATTCGGCCGAATACAAATACCAATAGTGCATCATCATCATCAGGTGCCTTGCTGACTGGCGTGGGTGATCATGCCTATCCACATTTTTTCAGTCCATGACAGTGTATGCAGAAACGGGAATAAGGTAACCACTATTCGTATTCGCCCGACCGCAACTATTCGGCCGAATACCGAATAGTTATTAGGTCCACTATTCGGTCCCAAAACGAATACGAAGCGATTATTCAGTACAGCCCTAATATATATATATAAACAAACACACAAATACACACACACACACACATATATATATATATATATATATATATATATATATATATATATATATATATATATATATATATATATATATATGTGTGTGTGTGTGTATCTGTGTGTTTGTTTATTACCTATAGACTCGGAAACTACTAAACCGAATTAGCTGAAATTTTCAGAATATGTTTGATTTGATACCGTGATTCTACCTGTCATAGTGTGAAATAGGTGGCGATATTTGTTGGGAAAATATTTTCATTTTAGTGACATTTAGTTAAAGCCACATCCATATATGCGCGTGTGCAGTAGTCGGAACGCACGACTGCCACCATTCGCCGGAGACACAAACTGTTAACTGACAGAGCTTTAAGTCACAGTAAATGCCTTGCCCACTCAAAGTAGTAGCAGTAGTAGTAGTTGTGGTTGGGCGGTTACACCGTAGTGCTATCATGCGGCGACAAAACCTCTGGCTCGTGGCTCCCTGTCTCCTCCGATAGTAAAACAGATAGCAGTGATATTATTGTAGTGGTGGTAGTCGTGGTAGTCCTGGTAGTAGTTGTACTGGTACTTGAAGGATAGTGTGGTAAATATTACACTAGCCGCATTTACTACTCATTACAATTACTGCTCCCCATTTTAGTCCGGATGGACAGGGATATCAAGGTCAGTTACAAAAAATGTCAGGTGATGACTTTCAAATCCTTCGAAAAGGGAGAGAGCAGGAGTCAGTGGATGCGGGAGGGGAGGGAGTGATGACTGAAATTGTTAACTTAAAGAACTTGACACATAATTTGAAAGTGTTCGTTTCTCAATTTGTTTATATTTTATTAACGCTACCTCTGCTATTCTCATTTTTTTACGACTTACTTGGTATTTATAAGTACAGTAGTAAGCTTTACTTCATTCTCTGATAAAAAAATACAAACAGCTGTAGCATGTGATAACCTAATAAGCATTTTTGTTTAACTGTGCTAATAATACCATTTAAACGACCACTAATAAAAAGACACAATTATATGTTGCGTGTTATAAAGTGTGTGCAGAGAATGATTGTGACATTAACTATATTAGGCACGTGCGATTTCTTTTGTCTTTCCTTTCCAAAAACCTTCAATGATAATATATATATATATATATATATATATATATATATATATATATATATATATATATATATATATATATATATATATATATATATATATATATGCACAAAATGCATTATATATATATATATATATATATATATATATATATATATATATATATATATATATATATATATATAGATATAATGCATTTTGTGCTGAATTTGTCGCCATATGTGAAACATAGGAGTAATAGATTACATTACATTTTTATAATGTACCCTACAACTTTTGGGAAGGTCGTGGGTTCGTTTCCTGACGGAAACGTTTTTCAAAAATGACTGATACCAGCTAACATCCTGTTAAGTAAAGACGGCCAATGTAATGCAGACCACATCCCCTACTAAATGGTCTATACAATATAGGTCTAGCTCTATATACCCAATATGCATGAAAGGCGTGAGAATGGGTCCTTTATTATTATCTTAACCCAACAACTCTTCGAAATCTCAGCATACCGTTACTTGAAAATGTACAGTTATCAGCAAGATATACCTAGTGAAACATTTGCCTCCCCGTAAGATGATCTGCGCAATACTGGTTACATGACCAAATGAAATCTACTGTCTCGTTAAATGTATAGCTTGCACCATGTACCCAAAACCGGTAACGACATGACACGCGAGTCTACTATTTAATTTTAAAGCTAAATATTTTAGTATACACTTCAATACAGATGTTTAACCTACACGTTTCTATTTCAGGTACTAACATCAACTCTGCCTTGGTAACTGGCGCTCTGGAACTTAAAGGAATAGAAGATCCCACACGAGCTGGAATGATTTTCTTTCTCACTGACGGGCAACCTACAGAGGGCATAGTTGACCCTTCCAGAATTACAGCAAACGTCTTGGAGACAAATGGCAACACATCGGCCATATTTGGTCTAGCCTTTGGAAAATACGCCGACTATGACCTTCTGACAACAATCAGTAATCAAAACTCTGGGTTTGCCAGAAAGATTTACGAAGATGCAGACGCCGCTTTGCAGGTTGCTTCTTTGTACAAGGAGATATCAGCCGTCTCCATGAAACACCTGTCAATTGATTACTTACCAAGCAGCGTGGATGAGTTCACAGTCACTAAACGGGACTTCCCTGTTATTCTCACGGGTACTGAAGTGATTGTTTGTGGCAGACTGGCAGAACATGCTGAAGTCTTTCAGATGGAAATGACGGCCATTGATAAGTCTGGACCGGTCAACATGATCATCGAGATCGACAATGTAACTGACCTGGTCATTGACGGCGGGGAAACTGACAATAAGTTCTTTACAATGCCTCGCGACTTCTCAGGAATAGTTGAAAGAATGTGGGCGTATCTAACTATCAAGGAGTACCTGAAAGACAAAGAAATATATGCTTCTAATGAAACAAAGGTAGAAGAACTGAAGGCAAAGATTATACAGACGGCAATTAAGGTATGTATTTTATCGTGGTATGGGACGTCGCAGGTCGACCCAGCCTAAAATGGGTACCAGGATGGGCTGTCCTGGGAAAGTAAAGACAGCCGGCGTAATGCTGACCACATTACCCACAGAGTGCTGATGGTCTGTAAAAATATGGGACGCTCTGCCCATATGCCCGATGCGCCGAAAGGCGTGAAAAGGGATCTTTACTTTACTTTTTTACTTATATTGAGGAAGAAAATTATGCAGGTAATCAAATTTATCGATTCTGTCATTCACTCATAATTTTCAAGACAATGAGGGGGAGAATGTTGATGATCGTCCTTAACATCATCACCATTATCAACATTATCCTAATTTCTTTTGTTGGGTTACACATGTGACCGTGTTTTAAATAAGTTCCTATTTTGTTTTACCTAACAGTTTACATGTGTCCGGCATAACAAATTGTGCAATATCACGAGAATTAAAGTGTTTCCAGCACGTTTGGCGCATTTATTGAAAACTTATGTCATGAACAACAAGCAGCTATCAGAGCAGCTGGGGGAACATCGAACTGGTTGGATGTGCAAATGTTAGAGAGGCAGGGGTGCATTCTTTTCCCTATCTATTCGATATATATACATCATCATCATCATAATGTAGCAGGTCCTTTGCAGCACCTTGCTCTCATCACAGTCTGTCTAAAAGAAACTAGGTCTCTCGCCAGCTCTCCCGCCTCGTGTACTTTCACACTCAAGGAGTCACTTATATCCTGTGCCCATCTTCGTGTCTGTCGGCCCCTGCCCCTCCTTCCTGGTACCATGCCTTCTGCTATAATTGTTCCCAATCCCTCGTGGCGCTTAATATTACCAAAATATTTCAGCTTCCGAGACAGGATGCTGTTTATTAGCCAATCTTTCATGATGTTCAGATCTTTCAAGATGTGAGTGTTTTTCCTCTTCTTTGTCTAAGATATTCTAAGAATCTTTCCAGAGCTTTTCGTTTTCGTCAAAAGGCTAAACACTCGCCTGCCAGCCTGAAGATCTTGAGCTCGAATCCGTATCGAGACGAATGTTTTGTTTTCAAAATTGGGGGTGCCTAGTTGACCATGTTCGTAGTGCACTTGTATCCATGTCGAGGCGCAGATGCCGTCTGGAGGTGACAGGTTCATTTCCCGGCATGGTAACTATAGCTTTCGATTTTTATGTTTTCTAGTGTGTTCTTCTATCTTTCTACTTCTTTCTATAAGTGCCGATCAATATACTTTCTGTTACTTGATTAAGTCATACCATTGGAATGAGAATCACTCGGGGACAGGTCCCAGCAACCCTGTTAAACCCATAGGTTGGGTTATACTAGCCCCCCCCCCCCCCTCTCTGTGTACAGTACACACAAAAACACAACATTACGTACCACATTGGGACGCACTGTACAAAGTATTTTGTTCTTGTCCGTTAAAAATGGCTTTATATAGGAATTCCTGTTTTTACAGTACAAATTTGTGACGCCACTGACGTCAATGGTAGTAACCAAACCGGACAGTCGGGAGAAAGCCGTGGAGTCATCTCTAGAAGACGCAGACAGTCGCCAGGAGAGCAAGCAGCAGAGCGGACGAGTGTTTCATAGTTTTCCTGACTGTAAGTATTTCATATCTTTCTCTCACTTATTATTCGTTTTCGTCTAAAGGCTAAACACTCGCCTGCCAGCCTGAAGATCTCGGGCTCGAATCCGTATCGAGACGAATGTTTTGTTTTCAAAACTGGCCTCAACTTCCATGTACCTTGAAAAGAGTATCAGGTATTTTCCTGTCCAACGTATTGTTGACCTCATCAACCACCCAACATGACGTTGAAGACATCAACCACCCAACATGAGGTTGACCACATCAACCACCCAACATGACGTTGACCACATCAACCACCCAACATGACATTGACCACATCAACCACCCAACATGACGTTGACCACATCAACCACCCAACTTGACGTTGACCTCATCACACAACTAGCGTGACGATGACCACATCACACACCTAGCGTGACGTTGACCACATCACACACTAGAGTGACGTTGACCACATCACACACCTAGCGTGACGTTGACCACATCACACACCTAGCGTGACGTTGACCTCATCACACAACTAGCGTGACGTTGACCACATCACACACCTAGAGTGAATTTGACCAAATCACCCACCCAGAAAGAATGATATTATCCACATCACTCACTCATCGTGATATTGATAATATCACCTACCTAGCATGATGTTAACCACATCACTTACCCAGCTTGTAGTTGACCACACCAACCCAGTGCTGAATAGTCCATTGTTTGTTTGTTTTAGTATCCAGAAGCCATGAGTTGTTAATCCTTAGGCTCGTTATTATGGATATCGCAACCTTTCGGCCTTGATTCCATTGTAAATACCATAAATCTGGGAGAAATGTGGCTTTTCTGCCTACCCCCGGGATTGAACCCAGACCACAAGGAGTTCTCACCCGGTCTCCGCGCAATCTGGTTTAGCCAATTACGCTAGAGAGCCGGGCCCGAATAGTCCATGAAAATATCAGTAGCATCATGTTCCCAGTGTGACAAAGGCGTAAAAAAGGCCCTTATTTACTTTACATAAAGTGTATTGTGCGCGTGTGAAATATGACAAGATATAAAATAACATTTCAAATAATCTCAATTGTTTTCGGTAATTTGCTATTTCAGGGGCGTCGGAAACTGGAGGTTCAGTCACCTTAAGCCACCACCCCCCCCCCCCCCCCCACTCACCCCTCCAAACCTTTTAACGCCTCCAATAATGTGTTAAAGCTAAGAGCTGCTACCAACAAAACATGTGCAGCTGTATTAAATGCTCCCCTTTTCCCCAAACACATAAATAGAAGTTCTCTTTTTAAGTAATTCTTTGAACATTTCACATTATTTCTAGTAATTATGATATTTATTTTCCACTTAACACCTAATGATAATGATAATAATAATAATAATAATAATAATAATAATAATAATAATAATAATAATAATAATAATAATAATAATAATAATAATAATAATAACTGCCATTATTGAGCGCCCTTAAACACTCGAACAAGATAATTACAGAAGGGCTCCCATTCCTTTATGCGGGCGCCCTTTGCTTGACATTGTCTCAGAAAGCATACTTGTGTGTAAATTGCCTGGGCATGTAGCAATCAACGTCTCAAACGCTGATAATGTGACTGAAGCCATGCTTCGAAAATGCACATCTCCAGCCAGATTTTATTTACAGTCTTCCTGGTTATTTTCTTTCATTTGCCATAACTCTTGTCCTCTCCCACATATGGGTAGAGGGGAAGGAAAATGTTGAAAAAAAAAAGGGGGGAGGGGGTACACTCACACTCCCTTCTATAACCATAATGTCCAAGAAGGCGACGAATCAGGGATGTTGCCTTCGAAGTAGGAGCGCTTCTGCCTGAGAGGCAAGGAATCAACAGTCTGTGCATCAATTACCTAGATCTATCAAACGGATGTGCACCCAAAACTAAAGTTTTGGTGCAAGATCAAAGCTAGAAGAGACGAACATCTAGAATGTTCCGCCAGACTTTAGAGTCGATGAACGCTAAGAAGGAAAAACGAAAATGATCTAAAACAAACAACATTTACTTTGACTCACAGAGACATGTTTGCAATATGATCTGATAACTATTAATCCATCCTGACCCAACCGAGACCAGTTAGTCAATCAGACGTGTTATGTACTGTTATGGATTAGGTAGTAAAACCCAGGACTTGGAAAGGAGGTGGGGTGGGGAGGGGGGGAGGGGTTTATATTCCACAAACCCATCTTTTAAAAAACCCAATTTAAGCGTTATTATCGCAGTCTAGTTGTAATATAATAAGGAAGCTGCGTAGAGTTGGGTTTGTAGGTGAATGATAATTACATCCTAAACAGATGAAAATAAGAAATAGTGAAGATTACCTAAAATTGCCTAGGCTAGGATGGGGTAGAGGCAGAGGGAGACCAGGGAAAGAAAAGAAGCTTTTCAGTTTAAGGCATCAAGGAAGAAAGGGTCATATGTACCAGAAAAGACTGAAAGCAAAGTCGCTAGAAGTCTGTGGACAGACAAGATTATTAACGCCCCTTGTTGCGGACAAAAAAAGGGAAAATACTAACAATTCGCATTACCAATGTGCAATATATCCACATATCTCTTTCTAGATAAAGATAAAGTCGGGAGATATGAGCCAGCGTCATTGCACACGGTTATAAACCATAAGTGCTCTGCTACTAGTACGGACAGCTGATAAGAAACTGTCCGCCTGTGTCGCCGTCTGCACGTAACTCTGTAGCTACAGCGACGTTCCTCCATTTACCCCAGAGTGTCACTCTGGTGCTCATTTCTTAGAGGATGGGTCAACCCCAGGAACCGCCTGGTTTCGAACACCGACCGTGGCTGCAGCGAGTCGCAGCTGGATTTGAAAGTGAGCCTCCTATCGACTGCTCTTATGCGGCTCTTGAAATGCCTTAGAAAACGTTTTTATTATTTTACTAATTGTAAATATATATCTGGCTTTCAGATGTTGGACGAGGCGCTGCTGTTCATTCAAATGGCCAATTTGGTCCACAATTCATGAGATATAATGGAGGACCCCAATTCTTTCCCTCGCGTTCTCAGCATCCAGTTAATTCCAAGGCTAAGAAAAGGAAACAGGGAAATCGAAAAGTTGACAACACATTTTCAGCTACTCCGCCCACACCTACTTCAGGTAAAGTAAATAATAAGACAGCGAAAGCTGAGCAGTTGGATTTTTTTATGTGATGTTTTTGTTTATTCACCAAGGTGGTGCGTTGTGGCTAACATTTGTCATTAAACTTGGAGGAGTTTGAGAGAACGGGACTTGCAATTTTGGTTCTTTCGCCAAATGGAAGTCACCCCGTAGTGCAGTAGCTTGTGTGCCAGCCGAAAAGTCTTTGGGTGGAATCTCAGAATTTCCTACGGTATTGGGTGGCCAGCTTTGAACATGAATTTTTTCCGGATTTCCAGATCGACCCAGCTGTAATGATGCTAAATCATGAAATCCTACAACGTCACCCAGATTAGAAACTAGTTAACCAAGTTTAGGGTGAGTGAAGGTCTACAAGTAAACACAGATTTGTGTGTATAATCAGTTCTCTCGAGAATATCAGAACAAAGTTGGCCAAACTTCGTGGAGAGAAGGAAGCTGAAGCCAAACTTCGTGGAGAGAAGGGAGCTGTAGCCAAACTTCGTGGAGAGAAGGGAGCTGTAGCCAAACTTCGTGGAGAGAAGGGTGCTGTAGCCAAACTTCGTGGAGAGAAGGGTGCTGTAGCCAAACTTCGTGGAGAGAAGGAAGCTGTAGCCAAACTTCGTGGAGAGAAGGGTGCTGTAGCCAAACTTCGTGGAGAGAAGGGTGCTGTAGCCAAACTTCGTGGAGAGAAGGAAGCTGTAGCCAAACTTCGTGGAGAGAAGGGTGCTGTAGCCAAACTTCGTGGAGAGAAGGGTGCTGTAGCCAAACTTCGTGGAGAGAAGGGAGCTGTAGACAAACTTCGTGAAGAGAAGGGAGCTGTAGCCAAACTTCGTGGAGAGAAGGGAGCTGTAGCCAAACTTCGTGGAGAGAAGGGTGCTGTAGCCAAACTTCGTGGAGAGAAGGGTGCTGTAGCCAAACTTCGTGGAGAGAAGGGAGCTGTAGACAAACTTCGTGAAGAGAAGGGAGCTGTAGCCAAACTTCGTGGAGAGAAGGGAGCTGTAGCCAAACTTCGTGGAGAGAAGGGTGCTGTAGCCAAACTTCGTGGAGAGAAGGGAGCTGTAGACAAACTTCGTGAAGAGAAGGGAGCTGTAGCCAAACTTCGTGGAGAGAAGGGAGCTGTAGCCAAACTTCGTGGAGAGAAGGGTGCTGTAGCCAAACTTCGTGGAGAGAAGGGTGCTGTAGCCAAACTTCGTGGAGAGAAGGGAGCTGTAGACAAACTTCGTGAAGAGAAGGGAGCTGTAGCCAAACTTCGTGGAGAGAAGGGAGCTGTTGCCAAACTTCGTGGAGAGAAGGGAGCTGTAGCCAAACTTCGTGGAGAGAAGGGTGCTGTAGCCAAACTGCGTGGAGAGAAGGGAGCTATAGACAAACTTCGTGAAGAGAAGCGAGCTGATATAGTAAGAAAGCTAGCCATTCAATATTAGACATTTTATTAGCCGGAATGCCTGCTTGTGTATAGTAATTGTAATGACTGAACGTTTGTGAATAAGCAAAAAAAGGGCAGAGGAAATTTTTTTTTTGAAAGTGACAATGGTTCATTGGTAGAACTCCATAAAAATTCAGAGCCAGAAAATATCATTGGAAATCAAGTCGGCCAGGGTGATGTTGGCCCCAACAACCATTGGGTACATTTGATATTTCTGATGCCAGCATTTATTACGAAGAATTTCAACTCAAATGTTTTGAATGTTATAATTTGCGATTACGAAAGCGTCCATATTTGTCACTGGTAGCAGAGTATTGGCTGAAATAAGCTATTTACCACTAAATCGCTTTATTAATGTGTGTTTTCTTGAGTAATTGCAGCAGTGAGACGTTTGCCTACTTTTTTGGGGGGAGGGTTTCTAGCACGATAGGACATCAGAAGAACCGTCTACTTACTTACCTAATTATCTTCCTCAGACATGATTCTGACAGCGATCACAGTTCGCACAAGCAACCTCAGTCTGTGCCTGGCACCCAAGAAAATCAAGAATGGAAGCTATGAGCTTATCAAAACTCCCACTGGTAAAATTGCTTAAATGATCATTTCACCGTGCATTATTAGATCTTTATATAGGATGAATACACAGATCTCCATTTAGTGCACATAACTCTTTATCTAGACGTAAATGTAGATCTGCATCTAAGGCGTACGTAGCTCATTATCTTGTGTGTAAACATGGATCTTCATCAAGTATGAATAAGTATACCTTCATCTAGTATGTATACATAGATCTGTATCTGGCAGGTATACACAGAGAAGATACGTACATATCACAGACTCAGGACTAAAGTAAACAGGGACAACAGATAAAACAATTACCATCAATCTACAAACATTCATTAACTGGCGCGTACATAGTAGATGGAATTTAATGGTATGATAGTATCACTTATGTTGAGCTTTGGGAGAGAATTAAACAAGCTCCATTGATTCACATGCTGAGAAAAAGCTGAAAACAATACAACTAGAATGTTTGCATTAAAACCCACAGAGGCATAGAAAAAAGACAGTCCAAACGCACGTGGAGAAATGAGTTAGATAGTGAAGTTTAGATGGGGACGACATGGATGGACAGACACGCTAATAGGTAGTTGGATGGGTTGATGGACAGACAGACGATTATAAGATAAGCAGAGACAGACAGACAGACAGACAGACAGACAGACAGACAGACAGACAGACAGACAGACAGACAGACAGACAGACAGACAGACAGACAGACAGACAGACAGACAGACAGACAGACAGACAGACAGACAGACAGACAGACAGACAGACAGACAGACAGACAGACAGACAGATAGATAGATAGATAGATAGATAGATAGATAGATAGATAGATAGATAAATAGATAGATAGATAGATAGATAGATAGATAGATAGATAGATAGATAGATAGATAGATAGATAGATAGATAGAAAGATACACACACATATTCACATACATATACAAACACACGCACACTATACACATACATACATACAGATCACACATGCACACACAGACACACCCACAGAAACACACACACACTCAAACAAACACACACATGCGCACAGACAAACAAACACACACACAGATACACACAGGTATACACACACAGACACTCACGCTAACGCACAAACCCGCAGACAAACACACGCCGAAACACAAACACGCACACACAGACACACGCACACACACAAAGACACACACACACATAGACTTCATTCACAAACACACAGATCCACACAGACACACACATACGCACACGCTCACACAGACACAACCCACAGGCAGACACGCAGACGCACACCCACACACATAGACACATGCAGATACACACGCAGACACACACGCACAAACACACACACCAGTAGACACACACGCTTATACACACGCAGACATACACACAGACACGCACTAATAGACATACCCACTCATGCACGCACGCAGACACACATAAACACAGTCACACGCACACAGACACACCCACACACACACACGTAGATACACACGCAGACACACATGTAGACACACACACGGAGAGAGAAACACACACAGACAAACACACACAGACATATATACACGGACACACAGAGAGACATACACAGATTTATACACACATAGACAGACATTTACGCAGACACACACACAGATACATGCAGACACACGCACATACACACAGACATACATGCAAACACATAAATACAGACACACATGCACCAACACACACAGACTCACATACACACAAAAAACAAACACAGATACACACCTACAGACACACACGCAGACATGCACACGCAAACACAGACAGACATGCATACGTAGATACACAAACACACACGCAGACACACACAAAGTAAAACACAGACAGACAGAAAAATAGGCAGACAGAAAACCAGCCAGCCTGCCAGAGAGCCAGCCAGACAAACAGGCAGAACTATCGACAATGTTATACAGAAAAAAATGTTTTTATACCACCTGTATTTAGCACTTGTTAAGGCGGTATAGAAAAGGGAGGAGAAACAGGTAAGAGGGGAGGGGCGGCGTTCTTTAACCTGGGGATTTACGGCCGCATAGTTAGGGCAGTTGCCACGCACTGTGCAGGTTGTGAGGTCCCTCCCCCCTCCCAGCAGAAAGAAATGTCACCACTTTACAGAGAATTCAGAATGAGCGCCCAGCATTCTTAACTTTTTGGTCGGCTGCTCCTCACTCCATTGCTTGAATATTAAATGTTGAATTGAGAATTGACATCACAACACTCGGGACACACTCGTGAGTGCTCCGTCCCCATCAGCAGCAGCAAGCGAGGAGTTCCAATTCCGATGGCATCAGTATCTGTCTGATTGTAAATCGTTTCACCTTTCTCTTGAGTGTTGAGCCTCCGTCAGATTCCCTGGTAACTCCTCGCAGCGCCATTCTCCTCGGACCGTATTGATCTATCTGCGCCTGCGCAATGGTCACTCGTTCCCAAAGGGCCCTCACAATATCTAGCTTGTCACACATCAGTTCACCACCAAGTGATGCAGAGCCAGCCAGTCTATCTGCCTGTTCATTTCCCAACACACCGTTATGACCTGGGGAAAATATTCAAAGGATGCTAACTACCCGGGACCTCTGATCCAATGGTCTGAGTGTTGAACACTGGTGAAATGCTCAACATATTCCCTAACAAAACAAAGGGGTCAAAAACAGCCACGTAATGTTGATTTTGATTTGTGATGTTCTATAAACGATATAAAGCTGGTTTTGTGTCTATACACTATCATTCAGTTGTAACAAAAAATCTGACTTTTTTACAGACGTAAACCACTTTTGAGTCTGACCTCAGCTGTTATTATTTGTTTGAAGGTACACAAATCAACATTGAAATATTCTGCTTTAGTAAGAGCTGTAAGGACATAGTGGTGAAAAGCATTGCTTTTAATAAAAATGGATCATCGACCAAGATATCTGTACAACGGAATCACACCTGGGAGTATAACAATGGGAGCCATACCAGCGTAACACAGTCAGACAGCAGACTAACAGTACAAGGTAAGAACTCATTATCTGTATTGTCGTCGTCGTCACCACCATCCCTGCAGTCATCATCAAATGCCTTAACATTGTCATTATTAGCATCATCATAATCATTGCCACTACTACTACTACTATCATCATCAACATCATCACAACCACCATCATGGTAAATGTCAACCCTACTAGCATCATCATCGCCTCTACCACCGTCATGATCATTGTCACCATTATCATCATTATCCTCAATACCTTTACTACCACCTTCCTCATTATCATCAAAACCATCATCATCATCCAACGGTCACCACAACCACCTTTATCATCAACATCACCATCTTAATCACTATCACCACTGACATTATCACATAGTCACCATCACCACGATCACCATTACAACTAGAGTGAGCATTCACTATCACATTAATCACTATCACCACTGACATTATCACAGTCACCATCACTACGATCACCATTACAACTATAGTAAGCATTCACTATCATATTAATCATTATCAGACTTCTAGTCGAAAATAAGGATAAGTCGTTTGCAATCTGTCGTGGGTTCGCTCCCTGGCGGAGCCGGACTTTTTTTTTAATGACCTTGACTCCCAGGTCGACCCAGCCAAAGTGGGTACCGGGTACAGTCCCAGGAAGTAAAGGTGGTCGGTTTGATGCTGACCACATCACCAATCTTATGCCGATTTGTCTATAAAAATATACGTCTATCCCAATATGCCCTATACGCCTCAAAGCGTGGAAAGGGGACCTTTACTTTACTTACGTTGTAATCTGATAAGCTTTGAAGTTATTTACGCTTGTGGCAATGGTTTACTTATGCAGTGTCTACATATGGACTGGAGTCTACGGTTTCGCTGCCTGTGTTAAGTACTTGGTGCAGTACTGTGAGCAGTTTATTACGTGTGGAATAACTTTCCTTTGTCACGGCAGCGATTATATCGGGCTTTTAAAAAAATGGCAGATAGCTGGTTTGAGCTTGGACTGGTGAAATACCTGGTGCTATAATGTTGAGTGTGTATGGCCAGCTTGTCATGACTGACTAGACACTTCCATTATACTTACTTCACAAGGAATTATTTGGCCTCAAGAAGAATAAACTTAAAAGGGGAAAATCGTGGATTCGAGGACTCTGTCCAACAGTGTTCGCTGTCTTACTGTCATTAATCATAGAATTGAATGGATTCGCGCATGCTGCTCAGACATTTAAATTACAGTCATAGTAGAAGCTGAAAGAAGTCGCAGAGAGCAGATCCCTGGCATAGTAGGCACGGTAGTCTGAACTATGACTGATGAAAACACAGTTACAGGTGATGTTGTAGTGTACACGGACAGATCATTAATTCGAGGCTGGCGAAGTGCATGGGAATTCACACTGAACTGACGTGGGAAAACTATTAGGGAGATGATGGCACCTTCCCTGTTACAACTAGCAGCATTACAAAGGAAACGATGACTGTAACAAGGACACTAGAATGACTGAGTACTCTGAAGTTCACATACTTCTGCTCAATTAATGATTCAATCAATATGTTTGAGAACATCCAGGCTGAATTCTTCAGGCAAGAATTAATTAGGTCACTTTGCGAATGGCTGGCCCAACCATTACCTTTGCCCCGGGTTTATCGGGTGTTTGAGGCAACGAGCGTGCAGACACTGCGGTTACTATAGTTGGTCCTGTACTGGAAAGAAACGACGTTATAAATTCCAAATCAGTAGCACATATCGTGAAGATGAAAACAGCAAAGGGTATTGCTCTGTGTCCCTGGCCATGGGAATGAAACGGCAAGCTGCAAGAAATGCACATTTCACTAGGTGTGACAGGAAGTTTAAATAATCAACGCAAAACATGCGTTTTGTTGTTAATATCTGCGTTAGGCAATGGTAACGCAATGTTAGTTTTTTTTTTTTTTTTTTAAACCTTGGAAAAAAAAAAAATACGATATCGTATAGTGTTCTTTCGGTGTCAGCTGTTACTTGTTTGTCCTTAACATTTGTGACAAATGTTTTTTTTTTCTTTATAACATCTGCGATCTGTCTTTCATTTCATTTTTTCATTTGGTTACACTTCCCATATACTTAAGTGATTTGCTTGATTGAGTTGTTGGTTTTCTATTAATATTTTGACTGGTTGTTCTGTTGTTACAATTGTCAACACTTCTGCTTTTTGTTTTCTTCAGTGACAACTTTCGTGCTTTGTGCTTTTGCTGCTACGTCCCTGCAGATCTTTCATTTTATTTGCCATGAGGTGTTTGTCGTATGCACACACTCAAAAGCAGTTAGTTCATTGCACTTATTGTCCTCAGCAGTAATGTGGGATGCTTTACTGATTTGATTTATAAATATGATAAATAACAGGTAAGGAGGGAGAACGAGATAGAGATAGAAAGAAAGATAGATAGTTAGATAGATAGATAGATAGATAGATAGATAGATAGATAGATAGATAGATAGATAGATAGATAGATAGATAGATAGATAGATAGATAGATAGATAGATAGATAGATAGATAGATAGATAGATAGATAGATAGATAGATAGATAGATAGATAGATAGATAGATAGATAGATAGATAGATAGATAGATAGATAGATAGATAGATAGATAGATAGATAGATAGATAGATAGATAGATAGATAGATAGATAGATAGATAGATAGATAGATAGATAGATAGATAGATAGATAGAGAGAGAGAGAGAGAGAGAGAGAGAGAGAGAGAGAGAGAGAGAGAGAGAGAGAGAATGAACGAACGAACAAAGTTTATTTTTAAAGGATTACAATCTGGTCACGCAGGCTTGTCTTACATTCGGCCTTTCTAAGCACTCATCTTTCAGCGTCAAATGCCAAACATTCACAATTCAACATATAGAGTTTCCAAAACCAGACAGGAACCCCTTACAGCTCAGCAGTTATAAAATCATTATCTTGCAAAATGTGTATGGGAAATTGCTGGAAAATAAATTGTTTTAAAGAAAGGGATGTCACACTTGGAAAGGGTGGGCATGCTACCGGATACCATGGCAGCTGTATGGCATCAAAAGCAACAGGGGATAATACTGGTACGTTAGCATATGATGTTTATGAAGGATTTCAGCGAAAGCAAGAAACAATGGCTGTTGCGTTAAATCCTGAACACGCTTTTTGCGGTATTGATTCACATATCCTATGCAATGCGGAATGGACTGCCATGTGAACCCTTGGTTGGATAACTGTGTGAGAGCAGCATTGCTGAAAAGAACAGTATTTTGTTGTTGAAAACATTGAGATAGATCCAAACGTATTTGACCCGGCTTTCCTCGGGGATCACCATTGACCTGTCTTGTTCAATATACCAGCAAGTCTGGCAAAACTACAGCCCACTAGACCAGGGCGAACTTTAACATTTGCAGACGATGACCTAATGTTTCGAAGCGGGTCAGACAGGCACGACGTGACCGGAGACTTGCAAAGTGCTTTGCACACGAGGACGGAGTGGTGTGAACAGACAGGGTCAAGGGTAAACCCAGAGAAGGCCAGTGTTTTGTGGTGCTCCTTAAATAACATCATTGTAAAGGAAGACTTGCCCAGCATATCCATGAAGAATATAAATGTTGAAAGAAGAGTTAAGCTGAAATACTTATGTTTCAAATTTGATGGCAGTCTGTCCTGCACATATCACTTGGAACAGACTATGTTCAAATGCAACTTGGCCTGGTGACACTGAAGACGATGGTGGAAACTAACATGGAATAGAGACTATTGGTCTTATCGTCAACCAATTAGTCCTTTTAGTTACTGATTAATTCCTAGGAATTTTAATCCTATCGACTTTATAGTTTACAAAGCTTAAAAGCTTTCAAAATAAAAATAAAAAAAAAAAGAGAATTGTCTTGGGTTGCACAAGAGATACCCCAAATAGAACAATGAGGTATATACTTGGGCTGACATCGGTCAAGTCTAGACTGTCACTAGCGCAAGCCAAGGCCTACCTGGAAGTTACCAATGATGAAAGGCATCCGCTGCATGGCAATCTGAAAGAATTAAGAAGGGAACGATTGAAAAGAGGAAAGTCGTGAATGGCACCAGCTAAAGATACCATCGAGACATCGGCCTCGGTTGAGCAAAAACACAAGGGGCAGGAGCGGGTGGACACGAACACCCACAACAGCAGTTTCCATCAGGTCATTATCACTTTAGGAAGATAGTGTAGAGGATGGTGTAACGGTATTGCAGAATTAGAGGCATAACAACTGATAGATGAAAATGCTGGGCAGTAGTGTATACCGATATTTCTGTTCATCGGGGTGTGAGATCTGGCTGGGGATTTTCTTCTAGAATGAAGGAAAAGGTCGTGACAGAACAAAATATAGCTTTTTTTTTCAATCTAAAACTTCAAGCATTAGAATAGAAGTGGAGGCAATCACTGCAGCTTTGATTCTGAGAGCAGAAAACAAAGTTACCAGATGAATTATTGGGCTTGATTCTCAGTCGGTACCGTGGAAAGGTCAAAAAGGACTAATGTAGCATGAGTTGACACCATGTACGCCAGCATTGAAGGAAATCACGTGGATATACCGTCAGGATATGCAGGAGTTTGAGGTAATGAAAGGTCTGATATTCTGGCTACAAATGATGTAGCTACGGGAACACTCGTACTGGACAAGGGAGATATAGTAAAGACCATACCTTAACGAATGTTTACAGAGGACACGGGATTAGATGAAATAACATGTGCGCAACTGTATCAACGAGGAATCAGGAGTTGATCCCACAAGGACGGGCGTCTAAAAAGAAGAGAATGACGTATGGAGTATAACCAGTGTGTGACGAAAACAGTTAGCAACTACATCTTAGGACATTTGCTGCAGGAGAAGGAGCTTCTACGGGTATGCCCGGTGTCGATTCTTAAACCAATAATCAGTAGCCAATAATTATCCCAGTGCATGGGTAATTTTACTTGAGCTCCTACTGCCAGGTCTCTCTTGACTTTGTTTATTTTATATAAGGTTTGTTTTTATTCTTTGTAGACACGGAAAGCGAATATGAAGTGGCTATCGACAGAGCAGTAAAGAATGGACTACATTATTATACTATAAACATTACATTGCCTCTTCCCAAAGGAAATAAAGGTTTCATTGGTAAGTCGAGATTTAGTTTTACGAATGTTTGCTACTGTTCGGTTTATCATTCTTACTACTGCTATTTAACATAATGAACCATTTCGGTACGTTACAGATCTATGGTCCTAAATTTATTTTTTTATAAATAATTAGGAAACAATTGAGTGATGTGATCAATATTACACCTGTCACCTTTACTGTTATTACAATTTCTGAATATCCATTTGAGGCTAGGTAGATCAGGATGATCGATGCTTGTTTCACCAGTGTATATATATCTATATATCCAGGTTCTTCAGAAAGTTCCACTCATGTTTGAATTAGTAAATATGACATGCAGATGATAGGTTTATAAGATAATAATGGCCATGACGAAACGACGTGAAAGACTTTTTTTTTTTTTTTTCAAATATCTAGAAACCCTGAGTTGTTAGCCCTTTGGCTCGGTACTATAGATATAGCAACCCTTCGGCCTTGATTCCATGATAGACACCGTAAATCTAGGAGAAATGTGGCTTTTATTCCTACCCCCAAGCGTGAACCCGGACCACAAGCAGTTCACCACCAGGTCGCCTCGAAGTCAGGTTTAACCAGCTACGCTAGCCAACCGTGGTAGAAATAACCTTCACAGTTGTTTTCTAATATAAGTTAAAGAATACAGAGGTTTGAATTCTGTGGATGTAGCATCGTCGGAGTTGACAATAACCTCTGTTGAGAAACGCAATGTCACTAGCAACACAAGAAGAGACAGAGCTACGAATACCAAGAATAGAGAGAAAAAATGAAATAAGATTTTGTCTGGTTTCTATTACCAGACAAAGAATGAAATGGTTCAGTCATCTAGTAAAAAATGCAGCCAGGCCAAACTGCAAATAAAACATTTTACAGCAGAACATCTGGGAGGAAGGCGACAGGAAGACCAAGAAAGATGGGGGTAAACTGGTGGCCGAAACCTGCAAACAGATGAAGAAATCCGTCACCCAAGCCACCCGAGAAGCTGCAAGACAAATATAGTAATTCACAATATTGGGTTTCTACCTGGTAGCAGCCAGACGACAAAATAAGAAGAAGAAGTGCAACGCACAAATATCAGATGCCGTGTCTTGCTTTAGAAGTTACTCTCGGAGACAGTAAGTAGTCTTGCTTCAAAAGCATATGGTGACGTTATGAAACTGCAATAAAGAAGTAACAAGATTTTGAACTGCACAAATGTTTTCATGCAGGCCGTGTTAGTGTTGATGATAAATATAGTTAACTACGGCCTACTATACTGTAAGCAGTTATCATACTGAACGAGTTTGAAACATTGCTCGTGCTGACAGAAGACTTAGTGTAAGAAGAAATATGAAAATCAAACGAACGGAAACACATAAGTACTTGGGTGCAAGCTTCAACTGCTTCAACATGCTGATAGAAGAAATACAATCTAGAAAACATTCTAGAAATAAAGTATACTATGTTCTTTAACAGCTGCTAACGTCAAAGTCAAAAACTGTGTACACAAGGAACCTGATTGGTCGTAGACCACGAAGCAAACCAAGAAGACGATGAAGAGATGATGTCCAGACAAACCTATGAAAACTTGGTGTCACCAACTTGAAAGAGAAGGCCAACCAGAGAAATGAATCGAGGCGGGAGATATCTGCAACAATGAACATCAAGGGCTCGGAATACTGAAGAAGAAGAAGAAGAAGAAGAAGAAGAAGAAGAAGAAGAAGAAGAAGAAGAAGAAGAAGAAGAAGAAGAAGAAGAAGAAGAAGAAGAAGAAGAAGAAGAAGAAGAAGAAGAAGAAGAATAGGAAGAAGATACAACAATCGGCTTCGTTTGTTGTTTCGGCGTTGCAAACTCGCTTCATATTAAAGACATGTGTTATTATTTTTTTCGGCAGGCGATATCCTAAACATGAAGAGCAAACAACTTAACAAATGGAGAAAAACCAAAGTGCCTGCCATATGCAAAGACAAGTCCACTGATATTTCCAGGACTGTGAACAACAAAATGTTGGCTGGTTACAAGTTTATGCCCTGATCAATCTGGTATTGATAGCTGCAGATGTTTTAAAAATTTCCTAGTCCAAAACTGTCAATAGAGTTTAAAACTCAACTTTCTAGTGCAAAATTTTTTGAAGTTTGCTACAATACAACACCGTACATTGTAAATCAAATTTTAATTATAAATAACTGCAAAAATTGTGATTGTGTATAAATTACCTTTTTCTTACGAGAAATAAACTTCCACTGCAACTGAGTTGCTAGATTGTTTGACTGACGTATGTATGCAGCTTTATCTAATTGTCTTCTTCAGCACTCCCACCCCTTGAGGTTTATTGCTGCAGATATCCCCTGCTTCCACTCATCTCTCTGGTTGGCCTTCTCTTTACAGTTTGTGACACCAAATGTTTGCAGGTCTGTCAGGACATTTTCTCTCTATATCTTCTTGGTCGACCTCGTGGTCTGTGACCATTCAGCTCTTTTGTGTATACAGTTTTTACATCTCTGTCATTTAACATTCTCTCTTATGCCGAGCCATTTGAGTTTATTAGTCCTGATGATGTCAGTGATCAAAGAAAACTTTTAGGGTTGAAAGATAAACACCGACCTCATTGACACGCTTGTAACCATAAAAACTAAAAATTGACTGAATGCACATGATGCAGATATTTCTCTGGAGCGTAACATGACATGAAAGCTGTATAAAGAATTTAAGAGCAAATAGGTTAAACCAGCAACATCAGTAAAGACATTGTTTTTTTTTAAAGCTAAACAGCATCTACACAGAGCGTGTGCTGAGTATCTCCTGTATACATCTACACAGAGTGTGTACTGAGTATATCCTGTATACATCTACAAAAAGCGTTTGTTGAGTATATCCTGTATACATCTACACAGAGTTTTTGCTGAGTATATCCTGTATACATCTACACAGAGCGTGTGCTGAGTATATGCTGTATACATCTACACAGAGCGTGTGCTGGGTATATCCTGTATACATCTACACAGAGCGTGTGCTGAGTATATCCTGTATACATCTACACAAAGCGTGTGCTGAGTATATCCTGAATACATCTACAAAGAGCGTTTGTTGAGTATATCCTGTATACATCTACACAGAGCGTTTGCTGAGTATATCCTGTATACATCTACACAGAGCGTTTGCTGAGTATATCCTGTATACATCTACACAGAGCGTGTGCTGAGTATATCCTGTATACATCTACACAGAGCGTGTGCTGAGTATATGCTGTATACATCTACACAGAGCGTGTGCTGAGTATATGCTGTATACATCTACACAGAGCGTGTGCTGAGTATATGCTGTATACATCTACACAGAGCGTGTGCTGAGTATATCCTGTATACATCTACACAGAGCGTGTGCTGTGTATATCCTGTATACATCTACACAGAGCGTTTGCTGAGTGTATCCTGTATACATCTACACAGAGCGTTTGCTGAGTATATCCTGTATACATATACACAGAGCGTGTGCTGAGTATATCCTGTATACATCTACACAGAGTGTTTGCTGAGTATATCCTGTATACATCTACACTGAGCGTTTGCTGAGTATATCCTGTATACATCTACACAGAGCGTGTGCTGAGTATATCCTGTATTCATCTACACAGAGCCTTTGCTGAGTGTATCCTGTATACATCTACACAGAGCGTTTGCTGAGTATATCGTCAAGGACCTGATATCTATATTATTGAACTAGGGCTCGCTGTACGGCCCTATGACAGACAAACTATACCAAAACACACTCAACACATACACAAATGAAGCACACACATCATCTTTAATGACCAAAGAACAATATAGCCTAAAACAACCTCTACAGTTATGGACAGTCCCCTAATCCGGAACGCTCGGGCAGTGGCGGCAGTTATATTTACCTATCCACCCCGGGCCATTCCCATGGATGAACCAACGGACACGATTCCACCTCCTGCAGTGCAGCGCCAACTAGGCTACGATCTTCGCCATGCGAGACTCAGTGGCACACGCAGGGTGAGTGGTTCAAGTATTAGCGAAAAATGTCAACGACAGCAAAAGACGCAGATAATCCCCAAAAATCCAGGGACAAGAACACCTACCTAAACATGGTGCAACCCCAACACAACTGTCTTAGCATACTATCAGCACACGAGGAATAACAACAGCTAACCAACACATACGACGACACCGTTAACACTACACAACCTATCTGTCAATTCCTAACAAATAAATACAATCACGTCTCTCAAAATGTCCTCCTCCTCGCATGTCCCTTTTCTCTTCTCGTTCAGCTCCGGTTCAAACGTGTACGTTGCACCAGTGTTCAAGCATCTCGGGTTTTCCCCGTATCATCAAACCAACTGGCTGAGCGCTGGTGCACATTTTTGGTCCGTCAAACACCAACATATAGTTAAACGACGTATTGTCTATACTCTGTCCCACAGGGCTATGATATATATCCTGTATACATCTACACAGAGCGTTTGCTGAGTATATCCTGTATACATCTACACAGAGCGTTTGCTGAGTATATCCTGTATACATATACACAGAGCGTTTGCTGAGTATATCCTGTATACATCCTACACCTTTTTAAACTAAATATTATTTTTGTTTAAATGTCGGCTTTGATATTCCAGAAGGGACTTTTCACGCTTTTTTAAAGTTAAAAACAACTTATACAGAATAATATGAATACAAAAATATATGTAAGAAATAAAGCCGTTCAAGCTGTACAAGCGTGTATTTTCTCTGTGAAGTGTTTTTGCCACCTGACAGTAATAATCGCATGATTTCATTGCAGACATTCCTGTAACTTAATTTTTGCCAGTTCACAATGTTAGTAGTTTGACAAATATTAAACATCAGCAAAATGATATGTGCATTTTTTTTTCTTTTGAGTAAGACGAAGCTCGCAGACGCGTGCCTTCATCGTCGTTTTCGTATTTGTCGTCTTTTCTCTATATCCTTCTCCACCTGGCTGCCCTGGAGTAGACAATGGCTATAGCGACACTCTGACTGATAATACTAAATAAGTAATTCAGTTATTGTTATCAATGTACGTATAGGCTGAACATACACATATCACATAACCATTTTTATCAAGTGCCTAGCCGACTGGCGTGTGCGATCTGGCCGCTCCGGAATATGCGTTTATTGTGTTGATACGCTTCCATGCCATGACACAAGGCTGTCAAGAATCTTATGACACCGTCTTTATCTGTCTCTCTTTCCGTGGATCTTTCCAGTGTGGCATCATGTTCCAGTTCTGACGATAGTGTTAGACTGCGCTATGAGGAGGCATGAGACTCACAGTACTTCAGTGTTTGTGATTTTGTCCTGCCACTTAATGCCAAGTACTCTTCTTGGGCATCGCATGTGAAAGCTATTTAGCCGTCTCTACTGGTGCAATTAGGTTGACCAAGTTTCAGCGTCATAAAGCAAAGTGCTGAGAACACAATTCTGATAGAAAAGGGTTTTTGTTTTAATTGTGAGCTTTCTGTACTCCCAAACTCTCTTTGTCAATCTGATCATTGTTGTTGCTGCCCCACATATCCTGGTGTTGATTTCTTGGTCCAGCGATAGGAGAAGCCCAGATAGGTAAAATGGTCTACTGTCTCAAGCTCTTCGCCGTAAATGTAGACTGTAGGCCTGTCATATACACCTTGCACCATAACCTTTGTCTTCTTTTTGCTAACTGTTAGTCCAAATTCACAGCAGGCATTAGCAAATGCAGATAGTAAACATTGCAGCTCCTCCTCTGAGTGTGTGGTTATTGCGGCATCTGCTAACAGCAGCTCTCTGATGAGTACATTTTTAAACCTGGTTTTGGCCTTCAGCCTGCGAGCATTGTAAAGGCTGCCGTCAAATCGAGAATGAATGAATAAATGAATATACCACCCTCCTGATCTCGAAAGACGTGCAAAAAAAAAAAAAAGTGAAAAGCATATTCTAAAGATGGTAGGAGCAAGTACACACCCCCTCCTTTACTCCATTAAAATCTTTATTTATTTCTTTGGTAAAGAAAGCAGACACTTTAAAATGTACTATCGTACCATAAGTCTTATGAGTCATGTGACACAAATTTTACTGAGAATAATTATGAGAAGAATACTAAACAAGATTAAAGCAGAAATTAGTCAATAACAATATGGATTTCTGAAGGGAAAATGTACAACAATGCCGCATACATCCTTAAAACTTTTTTAGAAAGTAAAAAACGAACTATGCTTATGTTTCATTGACTTTACGAAAATATTTTATTCTGTGAAACATGAAGAAATAATCAAACTACTGGAAAAGTGTAACATTGATTGAAAAGATTAACGAATTGTGAAGAACATATATTGGCAGCAAACAGAGCTATAAAAAGTATTAAACAGTTGGGGACATATCATAGCATAAAGAGGGCAGTATGACAAGGATACGTACCATCGACTGATTAGTTTGCATTATACGGTTAATAAATAATGAGATCGCCGCGTCGGTGGCTTAGGCGTTATGAGTCTGAGTAGTGATTCCAACGTAAGTAAAGTAAAGTAAAGATCCCTTTTCACGCCTTTCGGCGCATCGGGCATATGGGCAGAGCGTCCCATATTTTACAGACCATCAGCACTCTGTGACCCCGATCGAAATCCACTGCTGGCTGCGTGGATTTATATCGTGGTATGGGGCGTCGCAGGTCGACCCAGCCTAAAATTGGTACCAGGATGGCCGTCCTGTGGAAGTAGAGACGGCCGGCGTTATACTGACCACATTATGGATGTGAACAAAAAAGACACAAACAATAGATTGCCCAGTTTATTGCCTGGCAAATTTCGCTGTGCCTCGTCTGGTGCATACTACAATAACAATTAATTAAAATGAAGCAAATAAATTAAACTTTCAAATTGAAATACAAAATTGACTACATTCACACATTGTTTGTTCCACCAAGGTAAACACTAAGTGGCGACCATTTCATTATGTCGGCAAAGTTCTGGATTAAACCGACTGATCACTGATGCTTCTGTGTATCGTAGTAACCTACACTTGGCAGAATTGAAAATAATTCAAAATGCATTGTGCTTGTTTACCATGTGCCCAGAATTTAGAAGAAGGAATGCTATTGTTGATGATGGATTTTTACGACGAGTCACCTGATTCGTTGTTGGTGAGATGTTGCTAGGGTTTTGCATTGTTTTTTCCAAACATAGTGGAACATGTTTAACAACACATTTCTTCAGTTGTCGATCCTATCTGCCCACACATGCAACATTACAGTGCATTTAAACTGGTAAATACAATTAGATCTGTCTTACGTCGACACTGTTCTTTCACTGGTGGCGTAGGAATTACGCTGTTTTGATTCCGACAAAAGGCATAAAAAGGCGTAAAAAGTTTGACTGACTGCTGTTTTGAGCATATAAATATTGCATAACATCATCTCCACGAAAAGTTAGATGGATATAAACTTGTTTATATCTCTACGAAAAGTTAGATGGATATAAACCTGTGTAATATATTGTCTGTTTCTTCTTTGTTTAAATTTACAACGGGAAAACATTCATGAATATGCCAGGAATTATGGTTGGTGGGCATAACATAAACAACCTACGTTATGCTGATGACACTGTCTTGATAGCGACAAGTCAGAAAGAACTACAGGAATTGGCAGATACGGTGGTGGTAGAAAGTGATAAAATAGGCCCCAGTTTGAATAATGAGAAGACAGATTTAATGGTGAGTTCCAAGAAAAGAATAGTGCTTAAATGTATAATAAAAGTCAAAATTTTTATTTTGGGATAAGTACAGAAATTTTAGTATTTAGCCACATGGATATCATCCGATGGAAGATGTGTCCCAGAGATTTAGAAGCGAACAGGACAGGTCAAAACTGCATTTTACAAAAAAGAAGAACATTTTATGTAATAAATCTATGTCATTGGAGGTTAGAAAAAGAATGCTCGCACGCTACATAGAGCCAGTTTTTACTTACGGCTGTGAATCCTGGACAATTATTAAACAATGTGAACAATATCTTGAGGCCACGGAGATAGGGTTTTACAGAGGAATCCTTAGAATTCCTTGGACAGCTGAGAAAAGAAACCCAGATGTTTTGAAAGAGACGAAGGCTCGAGGGCAACTTATCACAAACATCAGAAAGAGACAGTCATAATATTTTTTGGGTCATGTAAAAGTGGACATGGTGAAGGCTTTCTTGGTTGAACTATACAGTGCAACAGAACAGACAAAATATCCATACCTCAAAAGACCGATTCAGTATGGAGAAGTCAGAGGGTCTGGACAGTGTTCGACTTGTAGGGTAAAACGGGCGAAGTTTTAATTAGGTTGCAACTGCTACTTTCGCTGGCTACATTTTACAAATTTTACAAGCTGCTGTGACCACTGGAAATATCTGTGGAAAGAAAGACAGAGGAAGACAGCGTGAGGAGATTCTTGACAGTATTCTCTTATACCATGGAGGGATATCAACACACGAACTGATAATAGACGCAGTTGCAGATTGCGGATTGTGGAGATACATGATCGCCCACGCTATGGTCATGATGATGAGGAGGAGGAGGATGATGAGGATGATGGTATCTGTCTATTATGAAAGCTGCGACATCCTGATCAAGTTGACATTTTGGTGATTGTCAATAAATCTTGATCAGAGTGCTGCATTGCCGCTCCTTTCTTGGGAATCCGCTTTATTCGTGGATTATAGTTCAACCAGGATGAATATTCAACTCCAGTTGCACTCGACGCGCTAACACTTGTTTCAGTGAGCAGTCATAATTCCCTTTTTTTTTTAAATCGGATCTCATTTATCACCTGCCTAAGCAATGAGGTGCGTACCTGAAAGCCATCTCATCCGATCACCAGAATCACAGATCAGATAAGTGTTCTTGTCTCCATCTATGTTACCAAGCCATCCAGGTGTTTATCTGTCTGCCCTTCCCCCTGTTCTCTCTCCACTAATCTTCCCAGTTGTTCCCAAGTTCCTGGGTTCATTACATGTTCGAAAAACAGTCTAAGTCTTGTAGTTCCATTCATCTGCCTCGAGGAGGATGCTACTTTTTATTTTATTTTATTCCATGATAATCTTTGCATTCTTTTCTGAAGCCATATCCCAACTGCAAGTAATTTTTTTTCCTGCTCACATGCAAAAAAGAACGCGTGTTCTATAAATTACTAAAAATTGCGCATAGCTACTAAATGGAACTTAATTTCGACATTCAAAATCTCTGTGAAATGTTTAAACTGCACGCAAAAATACCATAGGGTTCAGCCTATTAATTAACAGTCCGTTTGTATCTTGGTCATCGATAGGTGTTAGGTGTTCGAGCTTTCCCGTTAAAAAAATAAAATAAAAAGAAAGCCCCATTTTTTCTCGTATCCTTTACCTCTTTCTAAAAAGTACTTTTGTCATGATGATTTTTGTTCTAATCTTTTGAAGACATCTTGCAATAGATGTTTTATGACTATTTCCAAACACTTGCTTTCTAATTTTGCCATCATCGATTCACTTGCATACTATTTTTGCCTGTTTGCTTACTAATCTCGCATGGATTTCACACCGTGATATTTCTATCTTGTTAATGACCATAAGTTCTGCTTACTTACAATTGAACTGTAAGCCTAATGCTCGCTGTACAATGTTACTGCATCATCTAAGTCAGCAGTTCTCAGCCTGTGAATCGCACCCCTCTGGAGGTCGAATGACCCTTTCACAAGGGTCACCTAAGACCATCAGAAAACATATTTTCGATGGTCTTAAGAACCTATATCCGTCTCCAGGTATGTCCGCCCACATGCAGATTTGCCAACATACGAGTACCCGGTGCGATGATGTTCTCATGCCGACCAGTCATACATATGTGGATCTACTGTGTAGAAAGCAGCAGTCTGGAGGTAAAATGACGCATCATGAATTCTAATTACTGGGTAACTGTAACACTATAAATCATCAAATATTTAAAAAAAAAAAAAAAAAACTGTACCATGGGAACTTAATCTGGATTCTGATGGGTCTTTGTATATTCAGTTGTGGTTGATATGAATACTGTTCCCGTGTGCTAGTAACAGGTATGTTTGATAAAATAAAAATAGAAATAATTAATTTAAAAATAAAAAACAGAGAATAGTAAATAATAGGAAGCTTTAATGAACTGTATTAACTGAACTATGCCATGTGTCAAATTTTATAATACTAAAGCTATTGTCGTGAATTATTGTCCTTAGCAAACCATCCCATGACAATAGATTGTGTAGAGAAGGACGTCAAGAAAAGAAAATATAGTGATGATTTTTTGAGTATGGTTTTACCTCAGTAATTACAGCAGGAACTGTGAGACGGCAGTGTGTGTTTTTTGCTGTGGGGTTCTATCAGCTGAATCTTTACCGAGCTTTGCCGACAAGGATACCAGCTATTTCAGAAGCTGAGGTTAAGGACTCAAATCAAGAAAGGCAGATTGACACTGGTGGCACTTACCATATACAAAACGTAGCAGCCGTTGAACCTTTATATTTGGTGGCACTGACTATTGCTGAGGATTTGCTGTTGCCAGCGGCCAAAGACATTGTATAGAGATGATCGGAGATTAATCTGTTTCGAAATTGGGTGCAATTTCCTTATCAAACGACACTGTTCACAGAAGAATAGATGACATATCTGCTGATATTCTTCATCAGGTCATCCAAGACATTAAATCTGCTCACCTCCAATATTTATTATCCAGCTTGATGAATCTACACAAGTTGCAAGCTGTTCACAGTTACTTGTTCACGTGAGGTATAATAATGCTGGTCACTTCGAAGATGAGTGTCACATACCGCTCGTGTCGCGTGCCTGATTTAAGGATTTCACCTTAAGAACCAACAGCACTCTGAAATAGGATAATGTTGAGGCGTCGGCTCGTATTGGTCTAAGGGATATCCCGTGGCCAATATACGCTCAACCTATTTCAGGAGTGGGGCAACTCGAGTTATGGCACTACAGAATATCTAATAATCCTAGGCGCAACTTGGCTTGACACCCCCACTACTATAAAAAGATAGCCCCCAGGCTCTGATAGTATACTATTACAGCCATGTTAACACAGTTTAAAATTACTAATCACACAAACATAAAAGCTAGACAGTTAGAATAGTGAAACAGGAACACCCAAGTCAGCAATGAAAATTTCTGAATGGATGTAATAATTGCAACACATATATATCAAGACAATAAAAGATGGTCCCCGGTGACTGGAATTCGGGAACTAAAGTAGATGCAGTACTGTTGAAACGGCCAGATTTAGTTCTTGAGAGTATCAGTGATCATCCCCGTAACTCTGGTAGACCTGTAAATAGAGCATATGGTATGTCATTTCCGATGATACTTATCAGTTTGGTAGGTCACTGCTCTCCTCAGTCCATGGTGATCTGAACAGGCTGACTCAATAGACTGCTTTTCTTCTAGTTTATTTGGCAAACACTGACAGCGTTCATGTATGGGAATACATGAATTGTGCTGGGGCCCAACAAAGCTCCTGAAGAAGGATTCCTTGGAGTGATGACACGGGTGGCCTGCAACAACTGCCTCTCAGCCACTGGAACTCACACAAGCTCCTGTCATGTTGAAGTTATGGTGATAGTACATACAATTTGTGGATGGTAGTTGGTTGGACTGTGAATCGTTTGCCTGACTTCCAGGGAGGTATCATCCTGTGTCAGGAAGAAACTTACAATTAGTATACATATTAAGAGTTACTTACCAAGCTAAATTTATTTCCCTCCACCCTTCTCAGTCACTCAGAGGATAGCTCTCAGGAACAGGAGACAATTCCCCCTTCTATTATCTCTGTCTGTCAGTCAGTACAAGAGATAGGAGACAAGGTCCATAGTGGAGATAGATAGGCCTAAAACACATAGATCATCCTCTCTCCACCTTCCCATCTTCGCTTGCAGACACACATTCTTTCTCGTTCTTACATATATATTTTACACCTCCACATTCTGCCCACTGCACACCCTGTGTTGTTGTGCTAAAAATAACCTCTGACGTCACATCGTCTTGTAGGCTGAAGTGTGACCCAGTTAAATATGTCCGCTAATCGACCCAAACTCGGTCGGTTCGTTAAAGAATAATTAGCTTGCCAGGTTTAATATATTTATAATGGTATTGGGTCAGGTAGGGCCCAAACTATCAGCTTGCGAAGGGAAAGGTTTGATTTCAGGGGCTTGAGTGTTTGGACACCAAGAACGGCCTAGATCTGTGCTGTCACCCAGCTGAATCTTTCCTCCCTGCAGCAGCGGCTAACTTTATAGAGAGATTGATATAAAGGTATTAGTAAACTATAATCAACTTACCCAAGCCTATGAATCCTTCAAAGATTAAACTGGTATTTTGAATGCGCCAAGATTTAATCCGAGAGGTGAAATACTTCTATACGCCTAGGAAGTCTGGCAAAGAATGACCCCGCCTGATCTGGCTTGGCGTCTCTAGAAAGAAGTCCCGTATTAGTACGCCAATGAGTAAAAACGTTTTCGTGAATTCTGAATATTATTCCAGAAAATATCTATCCCACAGTTGAAAGTTTGAAAATGTAGACTTTTCAAAATAACTAGAGGGTATAGAAATATTTATTCCACCATACAGAGGTACAAATCGATATGAGGGACTATATACCCACAGGACGGGTCTAAATTTGAAATGTGACCTGCCCGCTAGGGGCGTCAACGTCACGAATAGTCTAATGTGCAGGGTTTGGTTGATTAACTCCACGACAATGAGTTGCTTTTGTTTTTGAAACGACAGCTACTGCACTTTATGTGTTAGACACAGGTAGTTCATTTCTGAAAGAGCTTACAATCTCTTGGGAAAAGGTTTATAGTGTTTGCACAGGTTGTCCTCCAGCTATGCTAGGATGCCGATCTAGATTTCAACGTTTAGTACTGAATGAGTCACCAAAAGTCATCGAAATTCACTGTATGATTCATCGGCAAATATTAGCAGTGAAGAGGCTGCAACAGGAGTTACAAGAAGTAATGAAAGGCGTCATAAGTTGTGTCAGTTTTGTAACGGCGAGCACTTTAAACAGTCGATTGATTTCGCAACTGTACATCGAGTTCGTTGCACCTAACAGGGCTTTGGAATTTCAAACTGAAGTGGGATGGTTATCGAGAGGACAAGTTTTAAAACGTGTTTTTGAAACTGCCCCGAGAATTTCTTATCTGGTGAGAAAGAAGCAACCTCAATCATCCTAATGACGTTGACTTTTTACGCATACTGTCGCAAAGTGTAGCAGTGTAGTTTACTGTTGTTATATGTTGACTGTTACCCATGCTACATCTGCTTTAAGGCAATATTTCATTTTTTTTTTTTTTTTTTTTTGGTCATTAGAAAATAAATATTTCACAATATATAATTACTTATTATCTTTGTTAGTGATTACTATGCTTTAATTATGTTCAGTTTATAACCATGAAATACAATAGCATATCAGACTTTCACTTTACGATTCACATCAGCAGCAAAATTACTGTAATGAAGTCATCATATAGCAAGTCGCAGAACGTCGCTCTCATCACAGTCTGCCTGAAAGAAACTCGGTCTCTTGCCAGCTCTTTCGTTTCATGAACTTTCATAGTGAATAAGTCACCTATATATTCGAGATCACAGTGGACCTAGACATTATTCAGGTTGCTAGCTATGTCTACCGCATATTCAATGGTATGGTAGTTCTTCTTCTTCTTCTTTCGTTCGCATGAAATAAATTATCTATATCTGCAGTGCTGTATTTAGTATGAATTTCACTGTCTTTTGTAATTCACTAAGCGTCTATGGTAGTGTCTGTTACACACACGGCCAGCACTCCTATAAGTAATAAGAAGAAACTCCACAGGGGAGCATGTACAGCAGGGGTCTACCAATCATCAGTAGAAGTAACCTCTCGTCGACAAATGTTTCGGCCCACGAGCTCCTAGACATTTTCAGAGAGTGGGCCCACCTGAGTTCATGAAGCTCAAGGTTGGTTTCCCCTGTTGCACGAATTACGGGATGTTGTTTGGATAGGGACAAGACGAATTAGTAATTTTGCAGAAGATACTGTGTATACCTGAACGACCGAGCGGCAAGCTTACGATTGGTATACCGGACACATGTTGGACTTTGTTAGCGGGTGGCAGAGGGACACTGGCAGACAATTCGGACACGATAGACTTTTAAGGGACGAGAAATTCTTCTCCACTAGACACCCGGACCAGCTCACCGAGGCCCGTCCCCTACGTTGTTTCGTTGTGTCCAGAGCCAGCTCGAGGCCCTCTCAGCAACCTCGCCCAGCTGTTTAAGTGTCCGTTTGCGTTCATTACCACGTAAGCCTAGTTCTTTAATCACATTGTAGAGTGAAGTGGAAACGAGACATCTCGCTCCCACTTCGACGGCGAAGACTTTTACTGTGTACGCTTCGTCTCTTCTCAGACCGGCTGCTAAGTCACAGTACTTCTCGAGCTTGTACATATGGCTTTCGTCCATTCGCGACTCATACAGGACGGTCATCTCAGTCAGGATGAGCTGTCGTTTCTCCCCAGAGTGGAGAACTATGTTAGGTCGCAGGCCGGACTTCCGGATTAACTCAGGGTACTTTTCATGGCCACGCAGGTCAACCGCCAGTAACCAGTCCCTCGCAGAGTCTAGCATTGATGGAGCGAATGCGTCTTTGTTGATTTTACCTTTTTGAATATGCCCAGCCTTGAGGAAGCCTATGAAAACGATGATAGGACTGGCCCTCGCATTGGCCCACATCCTAGCTTGGTCCACAACTGCTGCCAACTCTTTTAGCACCTTGTTGTGGCGCCAGGTATATAGGCCTTGACCTAGGGCTTTTCTGCATGCGGACAGTACGTGTTCTAACGTCTGCCTCGCTTTGCACAGCGGGCATGTCGGGTCGTTAGCCGCAGACCACTTCACCATGTTGACACCGGACGGTAATACATCGTACGCAGAACGAACGATAAAGCTCAGTCGCAGCGGGGTCATTCGCCAGATCTCACCCCATGTGAGTACTCTTGGCAATGCGCTCTTCAGGCTGACCCAATGATCATGCTGCGACTGTTGGGCTGCTTTCTGAACCCTAACCTCGTTTTCGTTGTCCCTAATCTGCTGTATCACCATGTCTCTGCGCTCTTTGGCTGTGGCTTTGGACCCCCAACTGACCTTCCCTTGACCTAGGCTTCGACGGTCGGTTTGTGTGTAACCCATAATCTCCCGCAATTTTAATGCATTCTGAGCAGATTGGATCGCATCGAGGACACTCCCTTTGACGCCAGTCCATAGAGCGGGCTGGACAGCGTTGACATTTGGGTCTGAAGACTCGCGTAAGAGCATGTCTTACTTTGCCGACTTTAAACTCTTCAGTTATCGATTTGAACGGGAGTACCAGCTTAGCCTGCTTACAATACATAGCCACGTCAGTCAGACAAGGCGGTGCGTCAATCCACTTCCTCACGGATGTGTCGATTTTCCTCTCCATCGCCTCCACTGCAGTCATCGTCATCTCAGACTGACAGCGGCCATAAGAGCTTTGGAATCAACATGAATTGGAGACACCAGACCTTGAACTTCCCGATCAGCCTGCATCGCTCGAATGCGAGCAGGCCTGTAGCCAGGAGCTCGTGTATTTGCCGGACCTCCGCTCTATCAGATAACTTCGAATCGTAAACGCGACCAAGGCTCTTCAGCGGTTCCTCTAGAACCGTGGGGATTTTATTACTTGACACGTAAAACTGTTTGCCGCAACTTTACCTTTAAGGATTGACAGACTCCTCGATTTCTGCGGTTTGAATTGCACCCCGCTCCATTGGACCACCACGTCCAGTCTTTTCAGGATCGTGCGGGCAGACTCCTCGCTGCCCGTGATTATAGTCGTGTCATCCATAAATGCACGTAGTGGCGGCATCCAGTGATCCCTAATTTGAAGGCCTTGTCCGTAGCCAGCCGCCCCGTCTAACATGATCTGCGTGGCCATGACAAACAGTATTGGTGAGATCGTACAGCCCATAGCTATCCCAACTTGTAGCTCAGTCCACCTCGTGGTGAACGTGAAGGTAGAGAAGCGCAAAGCGAACTTAGAGAAATATTGCTCGATCATTTCGTTGATCTGTACCGGTACGTGAAACATGCGAAGGGCCTGTCACAGTAGCCTATGAGGAACTGCCCCATAGGCGTTGGCTAGGTCCAACCATATCACGTGCAATTGGGTTCTCTCATGCTTGCCCCTCTGGATAGACTCCCAAATCATGGTCGCGTGTTCAAGGCACCCAGGAACGCCCGGGATACCACCCTTTTGAACACTCATATCGATGTACTTGTTCGCCATCAGATACTGTGTGAGCCGGCGAGCCATGACCGAGAAGAATATTTTGCCCTCAACATTCAACAGCGAGATGGGCCTGAATTAAGAAAGACTCTTCGAGTCCTGCTCTTTGGGAATGTACGCTCTAAAATAGAGCGCAAGTGTTGGCTGACCCTGCCTCGGCGCCTGCTCAAAAAGTTTGAATAAAGAATAGTTTCTAAATTCGTTTAAAAATATATTCATTAGCGACTGGTCGCCCTCGTATGTCGTAATAAACACGTTCAGCTTATCGACAAAATCCTTACCTGATTTGTAAACACCAGGCCGCAATGTAAGTTTTACTGTTTTCTGCGGCTGTCTTTGGGTGGTGTGTACTATGTCCTATAGAATTTTAAAATAAGTAATGGGAAATTGAATTTCAGCCAGACCAACTTCGTACCATGGACTCGGATCAATATTTTTTGGTAGTTTGAAAAAACTCCAAACTGAGAATGTTATAATTCTACTACGACTTTTTAGATACATTTCTAGACAGGTCAGAGTTTCAACAGTGTGAGATGGACACATATAGTTTATATTTAGCTCTTAGTAGTGACAAGACGTTGTCAGACTCCACCTTCGCCCCGAGTTCATTGCTGTTTACGATTTGTGTTTCCCATCAGTAGTCTGTCCTGCTCACAAATCTATCTTCATTTCCACCGAGGGTAACGTTCCGTTAGACTGTCAGGCCTGTCGAGCTAGGAAACTATTAAAGCCCCACTTCGGCTGTTGTCGGGGAGCCCTACTATAACCAAACGGTGGAACGGGGTTTCTGGAACTTGCACCCGGGTGGTTATCATCTAAAGTGGGGCACTTTGTGTCAACGGGTGTTTATCGCTCGTTGTGCGATCCTGCTGGGCGTTTGACTTTATTCATTCATTCGTCATCGTCTAAAATAATGTGTGAGTATCGACAAACAAAAATTGCTTATTTTCAGGTTTATTTTTATCGTTTTTTTTTTTCTTTTTCTAAATAAATACCTTATCAATGTAACTATTATTCACTTTTAAAGGATTTTATTTTCATTTTCGTCCTAAGCCCGCAGTAAAATCGTTTCTACATATATGAATGAAGAGATTTCTGTTATCCGCCTATTCGTTAATCTGTCCCAGGCCTGGCCCAGACGGTGATAGTTATATAGTTTTACTGTACATCCTTAAAAAGATGTAAGATTTCTCTTCTTCTTCTTCTTCGCGTTCACCAGCTGTAAACTCTGGCGGCAGGTTCTGGTTGCTCGTCGACTACTGAACTGCAGTCCTGCTAGAGAACCTGAGTGTTGCGTCTGTAAAAGTAAGATTTCTGACTTCTGAAGTTGTTGTTTGAAAATTAATTTTGTGTCCCGAAACTTGTCTAGGGCACAGAAACTCTAAAACCGAAATTAGCAGGAAATGTTATTGTCAAGTGGCTTGTTACCACTTGTCTGTCTGAAATAATAAATGCATCTCCCCAAACCATTGACCCACATGTCAACGTGTTTGTATTCCTTTGATAAGATCGCCTTTCAGCGTCTGTCTAGCTCAACAGTTCTCAGTCTGTGGGTTGCGATCCTTTTATAGGGTCGAACGAGCCTTTCACATGGGTAGCCTAAGACGATCGAAAAACACATATTCTTTGAAGTTGTGAAGTAGAAACGAAAATAATTGTATGGTTAGGTGTCGCCACAACATTTTGGAACTGTAGTAAAAGGTGGCGGCATTAGGAAGGTTGAGAGCCACTGGTCTAGCTGTATGCAGGCGTTATTCACTTCTGATGTCAAACGAAGTGTTTACTTCCCTAGACTTGTTATCACTGCAGGCGATGTTCTCAATGACTTCTTCCTTTTTAAATGCAAAAGTGTACTTGTCGCTCTTCCCTGTAACAGTGTCAATGTAGTGTTGGGTCTGTTCGTATCATCTTCGTGGTTACGTCATCCTCTTCCTTATCAAGTACCTTGACGACTGGTGTGGGCGATTATGCCTCTCCACAATCTGAGATCTCCTGCAGCATGTATCAGTTCATGTGCTGACACACCTCCATGCCATGCAACAAGACTGTCGAGAATCTTCTCTCGTTGTCTTCCTCTATTCCTCCTTACACAGATTTTTCCAGTGGTCACAACATGTTCAATTTTCCTCTTCTTATAACATAGCCGAAAAATTATGACTGCCTCCTTCTGATATCTGTAATAAGTTGTCTTTGGGCTCCAGTCTCTTTTAAAACCTCTTGGTTGCTCCTTTTCGCTGTCCAGAGTATTTAGGCATTCTTCTGTAAAACCACACCTCTGAGACCTTAAGAAATTGTTTGGCCTGCCTACCGATTGTATAGGATTCACAGTCATATGTTAAAGCTGGATGTATGTAGCAAGCAAGAATTCTTTTTTTTTTTAACCTTTAATGACAAAGATATATTGCAAAAAATGTTCTTCGTTTTACAAAAAAATGCAGTTTTTGCCTGTCCTATTTTGTTTCTTATCTCAGTAATGCGATCTGATGTTATCCGTGAGCTCAAATTCTTAAATTTCTGTACTTGTCCCAAAATAACACCATTGACTTTTATTACACATTATTACACATAATTCTTTTTTTGTTGTTGATACCACCATTACTTCTGTCTTTCCATTATTAAGACTAAAGTCCATTCTTCCACTTTCTACCACCACAATATCTATCATTTCCTGTAGTTCTTTCTGACTTGTTGCTGTCAAGGGTTGCGTCAGTAATGTTAGAATCATTTCTTATCTATAGTTTGAGAAATTTCATCAGCAGGTCACCTCGGAAATTGTCTATAACACTCAAGCGCACCGTCCTGCTTCTAACCGATGCCTGAATTCATGACGATGATGACTTTCAACCCCATCAGAACATCACATAAGCGATAAACACTTGGTGACACAAAGTTCCACCATTCGGATGAGGATCATCCAGGGACAGGTCCCATAAATCCTATTCATGCCATTAGTTGGGTTATATTTTGGGCCCCCGGGAACAGCCGGGAGGAGTTTAAAAAAAATTTGCTTCCGACATTGGGACGCTCAGTTGATTAACCTGAATAGATGCTTAGCCAGATAGATTAACACGGATGATGGTCAAAGTAAGGCCTTGAAGTGATAAATCGACACACACACACACACATTAGGACTGTACCGAATATTCGCTTCGAGGCCGAATAGTGGACCCAATAACCATTCGGTATTCGGCCGAATACTTGCGGTCGGACTGAATACGAATAATGGTTACCTTACACACATTTCTGCATACACTGCGGTGGACTGAAATAACTCTATCATTAACACAATAGTTGCTGTTGCCTAAGTCTGTCGAAACGGGAGAAACTGCGACACGGTTGCGTGGTGTAGCAGCTGACAAGATCTTTGCCTGCTGACTCGGCCGAGGCATTAACAGAGGTTCTCAAACTGGGTGCGTATGCCAGGGGTGCCGCGGCGAAAATCAAGAATAATCGGCCATATATTGTGACATTATTAAAGAAGGCATGAAGATACCCAAAAGTTAGAATTTAAATTGTCTTTCCTCACCACTTCGAAAAGAGGTTTTTTCCCCGCCTTGTTTCTCACTCAAAGTGTTTTATAATGCACAAAATCCCAACCGCAGCGTGCTAAAAATTGTCTTTGTATTTATCACGAGGTGCGACCGATCCTCCATCTGTATTCGTGAAGGTGCAGCGGATAAGTAAGGTTGTGATTACATTTTGGCTGAAATTTTAAAGTGGAAAATGTGGTCTCTACAATAGCAACTGTTAGCCTCGTCATGTAAGCACTTATTTTTTAAAGACTATGCGTTATGCGTCCTGGACAATCGTTAGACAGACCTAACAATTTCTTGAGTCCTCAGAGATGTGGTTTTACAGAACAATGCTTAAAATACCTTAGACAGCCACACACGGCCACATCATCTTCGTGGTTATGTCATCCTCATCATTATCAAGTGTCTTGCCGACTGATGTATGCATACACACACACACACACAAACAACCTAGAGGTTTTGAAAGAGGCTGGAGCCCGATGACAACTAATCACAGACATCAGAAGGAGACAGTCATCACTTTTCGGCCAAGTTATGAGAAGAGGGAAAATGGAACATGAAAGATCTGTGGAAAGAGATATAGAGGAAGACAACGAGAGTAGATTCTTGGCAGTCTTGTTGCATTGCATGGAGGTGTCAGCACACGAACTAATACATGCTGCAAGAGATCGCAGATTGTGGCGACGCCTAATCGCCCACGCCAGTCGGCAAGGCAGCTGATGATGATACACTATTCGTATTCGTATTGGGCCGAATAGTTGGTCCCGCTATTTATATTCGGCCGAATAGTGAAAATCACTATTCTGTACAGCCCTAATTTATATATATATATATATATATATATATATATATATATATATATATATATATATTTATATATATATATTAGAGTAAAGTAAAGATCCCATTTTACGCCGTAGGCACATCGGGCATATAGGAAGAGCATCCCATATTTTAACTAATCAATTGGCACTAGGTAGGTAATGTGGTCAGCATTACGCCTATATATGTACACATGTATGTATATATAAAGTGTCTGTGACATGGTTCAAAGTACATAACACAAATATATGGCTAGGAATCCACATCTTTTATGATTCACCTCCCTTCCAACGACGCCTTTATGTGGGGGTGGAAAGGGGGAAAATGTCACAGCTTTCCAAATAAGTACTTGGCGCCGTTCCTGTTAGCCTCTCTCTCTCTCTCTCTCTCTCTCTCTCTCTCTCTCTCTCTCTCACTCCCCCTCTCTCCCACTCCCCCTCTGGCTCCCCCTTTATCTTCCTCCCTCCCTCCCTTCCTCCCTCCCTCCCTCCCTTCCCCCCTCTCCCTCTCTCTCCATCTCCCTCTCTCTCTCTGTGAGGTGCGTGCGCTCGTGTGCTAGTGTGTGTGTGTGTGTGTGTGTGTGTGTGTGTGTGTTTTTTTTTATACGGGAGGTAACTCATTATATGTTAAATCACTGTAGATAATAGTTACATACCTTAAGCCATTGCACAGAAACATTCTGAATGTATATTCCCAAGTGCTAAAATCAATAAAGGGCTGTCCACTTGCACAAGAAGACGAAGAAGAAGTAGAAGGAGGCGGAGGAGGAGAAGAAGAAGAAGGAAGAAGAAGAATTAAGAAGAAGAAGAAGAAGAAGAAGAAGAAGAAGAAGAAGAAGAAGAAGAAGAAGAAGAAGAAGAAGAAGAAGAAGAAGAAGAAGAAGAAGAAGAAGAAGAAGAAGAAGAAGAAGAAGAAGAAGAAGAAGAAGAAGAAGAAGAAGAAGAAGAAGAAGAGAAGAAGAAGAAGAAGAAGAAGAAGAAGAAGAAGAAGAAGAAGAAGAAGAAGAAGAAGAAGAAGAAGAAGAAGAAGAAGAAGAAGAAGAAGAAGAAGAAGAAGAAGAAGAAGAAGAAGAAGAAGAAAAAGAAGACTATGACCGACTTATTTTTTTAAATATAAAGAGTATATGTTAAAAATGTGATTTGATGTTGTGGTGATGCATGATTTCAATTGATAGTGTGTTCTCCAATATGAATCTTTCAAGGAAGTGTAGCATAAGTACGATAGGCCTAATTCTGTATGTTGACCAGTTTACCACCTCCGCAAGCCCACAGTGTAATCCATGCCAGTAAACACTCCACTCCAATAAAGTGTTGCTATCTGTTACACTCTTGAAGTGTTTGTTACAGCAGAAGCTGGAGATAACCGTCAACTCCGCACTCCTTAAAAATCCAGCTTCCAACATTATCTAAAGTAGAAAAGTGCAACTTTTCCACAGTGGACTATTGGATCATTCCGCTTCATTCTCAACAACTTTAAAATGAATAAGTAGCATCTGAGTATTGAAAGGAAGGAGCTCGTGGTTCACATTATAATTCCTCAAGTTTAGCTTCTTGGCAATAACGACAGTTCATGAAATGAGCGCTTTCAGTAGCGCATCAGAGAGATTGCACGTTTAGCACGTTAGTAACTTTTCTGTGTCTATGTGTATGCGCGCGTGTGTGTGTATATATATATATATATATATGTGTGTGTGTGTGTGTGTGTGTGTGTGTGTGTGTGTCTGTGTTTGTGAGTGTTTATGTGTGTGCGTGTGTTTGAATAGAATTGTTATATTTTCTATCAAAATTGTCATCGGTTTGACTTCGTTTCATATAGATTTTCTGTTTCTCTTTTTTTTAAATTTATTTGTTTTGTCTTGTTTTATATACATTTGAGGCCTCAGTCCTTAGAAATTATCTGTCTCATTTCATAGGAAACATCTGTCATTTTATAAAAATCATCTGTCTTTTTATGGAAATTGTGTCTCCCCATTTAAAAAACCGTTGTCGCATTTAATGGAGGGAAAAATAAAACAGTTGTCCTTTTACGTCTCGCTTTAATAAACATATGTGTACAACCAAAATGTAATCACAACCTTACTTATCCGCTGCACCTTCACGAATACAGATGGAGGATCGGTCGCACCTCGTGATAAATACAAAGACAATTTTTAGCAAGCTGCGGTTGGCATTTTGTGCATTATAAAACACTTTGAGTGGGAAACAAGGGGAAAAAAGACTCTTGTCGACAGTGGTGAAGAAAGACCAGTGTTGCCACTTTTATTTGACAAAAAATATCCAAAACGGTGTCAATGAATATCTTAAAAGATCTAAATCTGCGTGGAAAAGATCTAGAAAAAACATCCGAATTCAAAAAGTCAAAAATTACATAGCTTTTGTTATGACTTACCCTACATAATCATGTCCTCACCTTCACTGATGTCTGCCTCATAAGATCCACAGGATAAACTTAGCTTGGATAATGAAGTTGAAGCTTCAGATCCAAAATGACCCTGGTATGCTTTAGCTGTTCAAATTTCTTTATAAGTAGGGTTATTTCTCTAGAATTCTAATGGCACGATAGCATTTAAGAGGTCAAATTTCATCCTGTTTTTTAGGTTATATTTGATATAATTCCTAGCACTGAAAACTCTTTCTACGTCAGCATTTGAGTGGGGTAGTATCATGGCAGACATGGCACTTTAAAGAGCTTAAAGAATGGACTGTTTGATGAGGCATCTTTAAATTGTCTCACTTCACTCCAAAACGCTTTAGTTTCTGTTTGGTTTGTCCATTCAGCTAACTTTATTTTGGTTAACTGATATTCTGCTTCCGCGACACTATTATCAGTAGCCTCTAAAAATTTCATAACTTTACAATATTTAGGTATGTCCTTTATTGGCTGAAGTATGTCGCTCACAGAAAAAAGTGAAATATTTTTCAAAACATCTAGATTTTCAGGAAGTCTCTGCTTCAGTTGCTTCAATAATGAGATAAGGAAATCTTGACAGCGTTTTCTTAAGTTGTTCTCTTCATTCTCTGTTAACAGTCCTTTTGTTTTTAAATCATCAATTTTTTTTTCGATTTAATATCCAAGGTGTGGCTTAGGAGCCAAATAGCTCTCTATAGTGCAAGTGAGCAAATCAGCTTTAGAAGTTCGCAACACCAGTCTTTTACCGAGTGAAATAGCAAGGTGAGATCATCAAGTAATTTAACTTTATCAACAAGTTTAGATTCGAACAGTTTAATAACTTTTTGCACTTCCATTAGAATAGGTTATAAAAAGAGAATGAATGACAAATTTTTTTCGTTACTGTACATTCCATATAGTATTTCAGCTGTGTAGCACTTTTTACTTTGTCTTGTTATTTCAAAGTGTGTCTTCAACTTCATCCATTGCTTCATAATTATTTCAACAGCTGGTTAAATTGATAACCATCTAATTTTGCAATCTGACAGAATTTTCGGTGGTGTGGAACCACATTCAAGGCTGTATATAATGTATTGTATTGCTGTTGTCCGACAAATGATTTGGAGAACCAGTAAAGTGTTTCATCAATAAGGTATTCCAAATTCCTTGGTAAATATTTAGATGAAGCATGTGATAATGCTAGCTGCAATGAATGACGCATACATTTTATAAGTATTAACGATGGGTTAGCTTCCTTCAACTTGGCATAAACGCCATTGTTTATAGCAACCATCACTGAGGCATTATCAGTACCAATTACAGCCAAATTCTTCAAGCCTAACTGTTTGCTGATTAAAAGGTCCTCAGTTCCTAAACTATACTTTCTATACCACACTTTTCAAATTGAACTAGTCCAAGATTTTTTACTAATCGATCAAATGGTCACAGTTTGAAACTGTGCAGTGACAAATTAAAAACATTGCGACTAATACTTTAACTTTTGATGATTCATTTATCAGTATAGTTCTGAAAACAGATGTCAGCGGTGTAATATATTTAAATGAAACTGCAGTTTTATGCTTTTTTAGTCTCTGCATGACTCTTTGAGTTTTGTATTTTCGCTTTAATTTCACTCTTGCAGTACTTACAACAAGCTTTGGTCATATCCCCAGTTTTTAATTTTGTCATCATGCAACCACTCTTTCCAAATTTTTTGCTCATACTTTACTTTTGGCATGTTGAAAGGTTTTTTCAAAGTAAAAGCCTCATAAGAAGGTGAGCAATTTTTTTTTTTTTTAATCACATGAAAAAGAAATGCAAAGTCAGCACAGTGAGGATACGGTTGAAACAAAGTTAGTATGATTTACGCGCGTTTTTATTAATCAGTTCCGGGGCAGACAGATATTTGTGCGTTGACCCCAGTGAGAGTTCAAAGTTCAAGTAATGGCTGTTGTCACGATGTACGTGCCAGACCAAAACAAAAATATTGTAGTAAATATTCTTCACAGTAATTATTAAATTGACAGTGAAAGAAAAAAAAATCTATAAAATATCTAACTCCATCTGAAAAGAATCTAGAAAAATATTTAGGATCTAAATGTCAAAAACAGTATCTAAATGCAATGAAAAAGATCTAAATTTGGATATAAAAGATCCAAAGTGGCAACACTGGGAAAGACAATTTAAATTCTAAATCTAATTCTTAATAGAAATCATCTTTGTACTGACACACTGTCGGCGACTGTGACTAAGGCGTTGCAAAAGCACTTCGTAAAGCCGGGTTCCATCCCAGCTGCGGACGGTTTGTCCTGTGTTGGTTTCGACAGTGGTACTGAGAGGTGAACGTTCAGCGCCGATAGCAAACTACTGAACGTAAAATGTGTCCACAAAAACACAAAAATGCTGGTGTTGTTTCTGCAACGTCGTGTAAAGGATTCGCAGCTAACTTTTTAGAAAACTGACATACTGTGGATTAGCTGTGTGTCTATCAGGTTGTTCCTACTGTGTGCGTACTCATTTGTCTTTGCCTCTGTCCTGTCATCTCTTCTGTGCCTATGGCTGACGGCTTGCTCGTATCCTTTCTGTTAGCAGTTCAACTGCAGCTAAACTGTTTATCTGCCCACACATCTGCCTGTTTGTTTGTCCAAGTGTCAATCTGTGTATTGATCAGTGTAGTGGACATTTCATATCCAGCAAATAAAATCCCATATAATGACAAAGAACCAGCTTCATATGTTCTAGAAGGTTCTCTGATGTCACTACGGACGTGTAACAGTTCAACTTGTTCTAACATTTTCTGAACGATTTTGTTGTGGAAAACAAAAATATAATTATATCTTGTGGACTATCTTGGACGGCTAAACGACGGGTCGATGTCTGTGTAGTTTGTGTCACATATTTATTATGGCATTTCTCTCATAAATAATGTTTATTAAATATTTCTACCTGATTTTTATCCGTCTGACACCCCCCCCCCCCCACCCCCTCCAACCCCACCCATTTCCCCTGCAGTACATAATTTGACTTTGTTTCTTTTTTTATAATACTTGTATATATTATATCGTTTAAAAGAACTAGCTCAGTGGGGGGGGGGGGAGGAGGGGAGAGGTATGTCTCCTTAGCTTTGTGGCTAAACCGTTTGGCTGATACCCTGAAGGTCGTCGATTTCCAATACGTTATGCTATGCCCGTTTTCGTGAGCATGCTTAATTGAAAAGACAGAGACGGGATAGATTCGACGACGTCTGTTGGAATCGCTGAGGAAATCTCCTCTGACCGGTATCAGTGTCATTGTTGTGCCAGGACACTCTGTGGTAAGAGGCGATGAACGAGCGGATTGGCTACCTGGCATGGTCATGGTAAATACATGAAAAGCAATGACCCGGCTGATATTTTCACAGTGAAAGGACGAGAAGATGATTCAAAAGACAACGCTGAATCGGCAACAGTCAATAGACTTCAAGAACTACAGGTCAAAAGAGGTGTCGCCAGACATGAACACTGTACAGGTAGCCAAAGAAGAATAGTAAACCAACACAGAACTGGTGTTATCAACCGCCACACACTGGTGGACATATCAGAAATGCGACGAAGCCGGACTTTTTTTTCCTTTCAAAAATGACCTTGACTCCTAGGTCGACACAGGCTCGAGTTGGTACCACCAGGTGCAGTCTTGGAAAGTAAAGGTGGCTGGAGTGATGCTGACCACATCACCCACCAAGTGCTGATTGGTCTATTCAAATATAGGTTTGGCTCTATATTCCCAATTCGCCTAAAGGAGTCAAAAAGTGACCGTTACTTACACATCAAAGTTATGGTTAGTAAAGTTTAGGGATTTGTGGGTAAAGTTCCAGGATTTTCGTCAGTTTTAATTAAATGTTTTTTTTCAGACCTTCAGAGATATCATGCACTTCCTGAATTTTCCCCGGTTTTAAGGCAGGCTACGAACCCCATACAGTCATGGCAAGAAGAACAGCTAAGCACATTTATATGATCCTTATGTTCGCCTTATCAGGACACACAATATTATATGCATATTGAAAGGCTCATTGGCAGACAACCTTAAATGTATAAGATTTTTTATGGAAAAAAAAAAAGAGGCAGTTGGCGGCCTTTTTTATATGTTAACTAGCTGTACCCGGCCACGCGTTGCTGTGGCATGGTTTGGCTAAATAGAACAGAAAGAAAATAGAAATCGCACGTGTCTAATATGGTTATTGTAGCAATCATTGTCTGCTCAGATATAGAGATAGTCTTTGATCTCCCCATCCCCCACCACCACTAAATCCACCTACTACTCTCTACCTCATTAAAAGGTTTTGGAAAAGAAAGACAATATAAATCGCACGTGTCTAATATAGTTAATGTCGCAATCATTCTCTGCTCAAATATAGAGATAGTCTGGTTTTCCAACTTTAGATTACGCACCATATAATTGTGTCTTTATATTAGTGGTCATTTAAATGGTGTTATTAGCACAGTAACAAAAATGGGTATTTGGTTATCACATGCTAAAGCTGTTTGTATTTTTATAGGGGACGGAAGTAAAGCTACTACTGTACTTGTAAAAAACAAAGTAGGTCGCAAAAAATTAGAATAGCGGAGAAAGCGTTAGTAAAATATAAACAAATTAACTAATGAGAACTTTAAAATCATATGTTAAGCTCTTTAAGTTAACATTTTCAGTCTTTAACCCCCCCCCCCTCCCCCCCCCCACACCCCCCCCCCTATCCACAGACTACTGCTCTCTCCCTCTTCGAAGGATTTGAAAATCATCACCTGGCGTTATTTTTTTTTTAAACTGACATTGACCTCCCTGTCCATCCGAACTAAAATGGGGAGCAGGAATTGTAATAGGTAGTAAATAGGGCTAGCGCAATATTTACAACATCACCCTTCAAGTACCAGTACAACTACTACCACGACCACCAGCACAATAGACAAAATAATGTCCCTGCTATCTGTGTTACCATCGGAGTAGACAGGAAGTCGTGAGCCAGAAGATTTGGTGCCGATTGGCTAGTGCTGTCGCCACGGACTGGTCAGGTTAGGATTACAATTTCGCTCCCCGACAGAAAAACGCCATAACCTTACCGGCGGTCTTCGCATGAGAGCACTATTGTGTAACCGCCCAACCACAGCTACTACTGCTACTTTGAGTGGGTAAGGCAGTTACTGTGGCTTAAAGCTCTCTCAGTAAAAAGTGCGCCCCCCCCCTCCCCCTCCGCATTCACCGACTACTCTTTCCCTCATCGAAGTAGTTGAGAGAAAAAAAAATTGAAAAGCAATGAAAACAGGAAATATACACCATAATTAGGAAATGAACGTTATGGTAAACAGCACAGCTTAAAATTCCAACGCATATGAAATAATTAAATCTAAATGAAAATAAATGGGAAGCTATGAAATTTCAGCGTAACCATGCAATCGGGAAGTTTAAATTGAAATCATAGGTATGCAATATGGTCAAATTTAATTATCAACTGGTTTACCCACATACCTGTCTTTTTTTTTTTTTTTTTTTTTTTTTTTTTTTTTTTTTTTTTTTTTAGTATTAAGGGCCACATGGTTAGTGCTGTCGCCACGACAGTGCAGGTGAGGATTTTATTTTGCCCCCGGGTTTTTAAAAAATCCTGCGGATTCGAACCCTGGTCTCCCGCACAGGAGCCCAGTGTTCTAACCATTCGACCAAGCAACCACTCCATCGGAACAGCGAAAAGAGAACAAAACTATTGGAGATGTGTGTTCCTACTATTGTGTCCCGATTATAACACAACTCAAAACCGTTTTCTCATAGACAGATATTCCAGATATATTATTGAAACGGCACAATAGAAATGGCACGTGTCTAACACGGTTAATGTCGCAGTCATTGTCGGCGGAGACGTCGAGATAAAGATAGTCCTTGATGCCCTCTCTCCACCACCCCGCCCCTTTCCAATCCATCAGCTACTCTCCAACTCATCGAAGGTTGTTTAAAAAGACAGAAAAAAGAAATCGTGTCTAAAATGGTTATTGTGGCAATCATTGCCTGCACAGATATAGAGATTGTCTTTTTTGCTGTACCACGGTCTACTCTATTTATTAGAGAAGGCGTTGGCTGTACGTATCTCGCCGGCGAATGGTGAAGGTCGTGCGTTTTGACTACGGCGCATGCGCATTTACTAACGTGGCTATAATTAAATGTCACTAAAAATGGAAATATTAGTTTCGAAGATTTTTCCAAAACTTGTGGTCACCTATCTCTAAAAATGACGGGTTGAATTTAAAATTATTGATGGGTAAACATCCGGTATCAAAACAAACATATCCTGAAAATTTTAGCTCAATCGGTTCAGTAGTTTCCGAGTCTATAGCTCATAAACAAACACACAAACATTGATTTTTATATATATAGATAAGGTCATGTCAACTGACGTTGGTACAATTATATGATCTTTATATACGCCTTGTCGAGACACACAATATGATATGCATCTTGCCAGGCTCGTTGGCAGACAACTGTAAATGTATAAGATTTTTGCTGAAAAATTGTCAGCCTGCTGCCATTTTCATATGGTAATTAGGCGCATATTGTAGGGTATGTATTTCCTACATGCATATACAGTTAGGTCTCACTGTCCCGATTCCAACAATATATGGTTGCTAAGAAATTCGTTGAGAAACAAAATAGTTACGGCCGTAAAATTCAAACATTGAGTCATTTCATCTGACTGGGCCGCAACCCGGAATCCTTGTTTTGTCAATTTCCACTAAAATTTGTCTGTGGTGGTATCCGCCACTAAAATGTTAATATCTCTGCTTAGAATCGACTTACATGCATCAGTAAGGTATAGATGGATTTGTAATTGTAATCTCTATCTAGCTGTCATGGTTTCATAAGTAAAAACTTCACCAGCATCCCTAGATATATTTAAAATGGAATCCGAGCACTTAAAGACTTGTTAGATGTGCTTTGAGGAAAATCTATCGGTTAACCAATTTTCTCCAGTTTATCGGAGATCCCCAAAGGATAATAGCTTTGACTTGACACAAATTATTAGTCAAACAAAAATCAAAGAAATTTCCCCGCTTTAAGAAAACATAGGTAATTGTAAATTATTAGATCACAACGAGAGGGGGAAATATAAGGCTGCATACACAACTTCGTGTTATTCCATACGTGGATTTTGGATTGCTTTCGTGAGCTGAATTGTTCGTGATTAAAAGCATTCGGGACCCGAGGTGTCACTTTGTATGTATGTATGTATGTATGTATGTATGTATGTATGTATGTATGTATGTATGTATGTATGTATGTATGTATGTATGTATGTATGTATGTATGTATGTATGTATGTATGTATGTATGTATGTTTGTATGTGTTTGTATGTATGTATGTATGTATGTATGTATGTATGTATGTATGTATGTATGTATGTATGTATGTATGTATGTATGTATGTATGTATGTATGTATGTATGTATGTATGTATGTATGTATGTATGTATGTATGTATGTATGTATGTATGTATGTATGTATGTATGTATGTATGTATGTATGTATGTATGTATGTATGTATGTATGTCTGTATGTATGTATGTATGTATGTATGTATGTATGTATGTATGTATGTATGTATGTATGTATGTATGTTATGTATGTATGTATGTATGTATGTATGTATGTATGTATGTATGTGTATGTATGTATGTATGTATGTATGTATTGTATGTATGTATGTATGTATGTATGTATGTATGTATGTATGTATGTATGTATGTATGTATGTATGTATGTATGTATGTATGTATGTTATGTCTGTATGTATGTATGTATGTATGTATGTATGTATGTATGTATGTATGTATGTTATGTATGTATGTATGTATGTATGTATGTATGTATGTATGTATGTATGTATGTATGTATGTATGTATGTATGTATGTATGTATGTATGTATGTATGTATGTATGTATGTATGTATGTATGTATGTATGTATGTATGTATGTATGTATGTATGTATGTATGTATGTATGTATGTATGTATGTATGTATGTATGTATGTATGTATGTATGTATGTATGTATGTATGTATGTATGTATGTATGTATGTATGTATGTATGTATGTATGTATGTATGTATGTATGTATGTATGTATGTCTATGTATGTATGTAGTATGTATGTATGTATGTATGTATGTATGTATGTTATGTATGTATGTATGTATGTATGTATGTATGTATGTATGTATGTATGTATGTATGTATGTATGTATGGTATGTATGTATGTATGTATGTATGTATGTATGTATGTATGTATGTCTGTATGTATGTGATGTATGTATGTATGTATGTATGTATGTATGTATGTATGTATGTATGTATGTATGTATGTATGTATGTATGTATGTATGTATGTATGTATGTATGTATGTATGTATGTATGTATGTATGTATGTATGTATGTATGTATGTAATGTATGTATGTATGTATGTATGTATGTATGTATGTATGTATGTATGTATGTATGTATGTATGTATGTATGTATGTATGTATGTATGTATGTATGTATGTATGTATGTATGTATGTATGTATGTATGTATGTATGTATGTATGTATGTATGTATGTATGTATGTATGTATGTATGTATGTAATGTATGTATGTATGTATGTATGTATGTATGTATGTAGTATGTATGGTATGTATGTATGTATGTATGTATGTCTGTATGTATGTATGTATGTATGTATGTATGTATGTATCGTATGTATGTATGTATGTATGTATGTATGTATGTATGTATGTATGTATGTATGTATGTATGTATGTATGTATGTATGTATGTATGTATGTATGTATGTATGTATGTATGTATGTATGTATGTATGTATGTATGTATGTATGTATGTATGTATGTATGTATGTATGTATGTATGTATGTATGTATGTATGTATGTATGTATGTATGTAAGTGTGTGTGTATGTGTGTGTGTGTGTGTGTGGGTGGGTGGGTGGGTGGGTTGGTGGGTGTGTGTGTGTGTGTCTATATATATATATATGCAGAAATTTGTTCAAGCGAACCTTTTGAAACGCAATATAGAAACTTAAAGCAGTTTAAAGTAGAAGGATGATCTTTGTGGAGGACGGACGAGTCGTTCTGGTTGCTGGTTGTGTGAGACCAGCATTTGAAGTGATCGAAGTCGCTACGTTAACGTTTTAGCCAGACACACGCCTGCTGGTCCGAAGGTCTTGGGTTCAAATACACAAAATGGATCGTCGCCATGTTGATCACATCACCCACCAAGTTCGACTGGTTCATAAGAATATGATTCTAACGTCCCAAGTTTGCTGCGCCCGTGACGTTAAATGTCCTTTACTTCAATTATATAATGAGATCTGCTTCTTCACATTCTTCTTCTTTTTGGAACTGTCAATATACGTCCCGGCATAGGACGCAATGTTTCACTACTTTAAAACCCCACCCCGGCGGTCGTCTGGAGCCCTAATATAACCTAACAGTTGAACGAGATTTCTAGGACTTGCCGGTGGGGAATTTATTTCAAAATCTGTAAACTGCACGCGCTTCTGGTTGGTTTGAACATCACTCACTAGCGGTTCGTCTTCCACTTCGTTCTGTGGAGATAGACTGGGCCATATAGGGGTAAAAACCGGGTGCAAAAAAAAGTCGATAATCAACTTAAAGGAACCAACGATCTGCATACATATAAGATAGATCTAGGTGTGTGTGTTTCTTGTATATGGACTATCTTCACGCGCAACACTCAGGTTCTGGAGCAAGACCAAAGTCGAGAAATGGAAGAACAACCAGAATTGCCCCCCCCCCCTCCATTTTTTTACGCCCAGAGTTAACAGCCGGTGAACACAAAGAAGAAGACGACACACGGGCTGGATAATTGCTCCTATGTGTCAATCTCGTGGATTTTAGCAGAATCCTTATTGGTCGTCTTATACGACATGCTTGCAGTGAAGGGGAAGTGGGCTTTTCATTTCTTTTTTCTAAATGGGGACCCGGAGTTGATTCGTTTGTTTCTTATAAAAAAAAAAAAAAAAAACACGATGTTGACAAACTGCGCTGTGGTTTGCAGCTAGAATACGATATTTACGACATTTTGGTCCGACTAATAAATTTTACAAACCCTTTTTTAGTCGCGTTTAATGACATGCTTGCTATGGTGGGATAAGTAATTCCCCCACCCCACCCACCCCACCCCCCACCCCCCATTTTTACATTCCCAGGGAATATCTAACGAACAAAAATCTCCTGGTCTGTAGCCTCCCAGTCGAATTTTCACTAAATGGAGGTGAGGTAATGGACGAAAATATATGTTACCTTATGTTTTAGTCCATCTAAGTTAACAACTGAAAGCTTATATAATAAAATCAATGCACAACAGCTGATAGAGATTATTGTGTTTAAAAACTTCGATATAATGCATATTGCTTACAAGTGAATCCAGTGACGAGGTGGCCGAGTGGTTAAGGCGATGGACTGCTAATCCATTGGGGTCTCCCCGCGTGGGTTCGAATCCCATCCTCGTCGATCGTTTATTTTTATAAACATTTTTGCGTGTAAATTCTCTGTACTATCGTCATCCGGTGTCATCTAAAGGTGCCTAGTCTTCCTATCTTCCAGCTGACAAACGGGGCTAGAGCTTTGTGACATTGACAGTCTAATTATTTTTCGAAGCGTTGATAATAATATTTATTGTCTCCTTAAATCGGGGATAAGCCAACTGTGTGCCAGACTTCATGCCATAAAGTAACCAATTATGGATATCGTCTTTGCATAGTATAACTGTCACCCGATGGGCACAATTTGATCTGTTATTTAAGATAATTGTTTCGTAGGCCGAATATGTTAATGCCCAATCTTGTTGTCCTTGATTACAATTAATTGTGTCTGATGATACATTTGAGAACTTTAACGGACAGCTATTTTTGTCTCAACCCTGTTAACATACAGGTTTCATTCAGTATACCTTCTTCTTCTGCCTTTCTAGCTCCCGGTGGGGTATATGCCCTCAGGCAACTCGAGCCAAGTCGTTCTATCCTTCGCTGTTGCATGCAACGTTCCTCGTGTCCTTTCCATCTTTTTAGGTTTACTCTTTTGTGTGTGTGTGTTTGTGTGTGTTTGGGGGGGGGGCGGGGCGGGGGGAAGTCTCCCTTTATTTCTATTGTAAGCGGGCTACGACGAATTTAACTTAATTTTAGTTTGTACGACGAATACCTTGATTTAGTCTGATTTGCAAATGCGAAGAAAACTGGCCACTGGCATAAAAAGGCCAGCTCACTCAAAAATTGTCTTATTTTGGCTTCTAGACTGAACCTTTGGTCGGTCAGGAGACCCACCCAGATGATGTGGCTCCGCTCATTGGGCTAAACAGCATGGGTAGGGGCGACTGTGAGGGATGACCTGTTGCCTGGCTGATTTCACGCGCTATTATGTTTCCATAGTTTAATTGCAGGTCGCTATAATTGATTTGTTGGTCAGGTGGCATAATGACGCTTAACGTACATATTAAATATGTTTTGGTTTTTGCCATTGTTTGGATAATTTTTTTCTGAATGAATGCGTATATTATCATATTTTAGTTTATTAGAGAAGTGCTTGGCATGTGGATGATTGTTAATGTTTTGTTATTTGTGAACAGCGCTTAATATTGACTTATGTTCAGTGAAATAAACAGATGTTTAATGTGATGATAATAATCCATTTACTTGATTGAATAAAAGATCTGTAGTCCGTGCAAGTGGTTCGTCTAGGTGAATGTAGCCATGTAGTTAGGGTGTTGTCATGTAACTCACCATACATATATCTTTTGTCTGGGTTCTGGTGGAACATTTGAGGATCCCTACTCAGAAGAACCCGTGTCTTTACTTTCCTGCTTTTGCTGTTCAGCGGGGAACTATTAGTTTTTTTCCTAATCCCAATTTATTTTAGCCTCCTTCCTTTCCATATTGTTTCCTGTTTCTTTCTTCCCACTAGCACACTATGACCCCGTGGGTCCTAGTGGGGACATTCTAATTACAATGTTCTCAGGTTTTCCCCAACGTGTATCCTATCCAACGTCAGTGTCTTTTTATCATTTCTTGATCAACATTGTTGATTTTACTATACTAAATAATTACCTCTAATCTGCCCAGGCACCAGTAATTGAATATTTGTAGTTTATTTATTATTTCCTGAGCTGTTCTCCGTGTTACTTCTCCACACAACAGGATTGATGTGGCATCAAAATTAAAGCTGCTGCCCATGTAGATGTCGTTATCTAGGCTTATCTTTCTCTTGATGGCATAACGTCCCAGGGCAGTGTTCTCTGGGCCTTTTTAACAGCGTTGGTGCTGTTTGCAACTGCGCAGAGTGTAGTCATGGTGGATGTGAAATATTTACCGAAACAAGTTTTTTTTAAAGATAACATATATTCAGTAAAAAAATTTGCCCAAACGTTGTGACATCACCGTGGCATCATATAATTACATAACCGCGTCACATCTCTCTTGTGGAAAAGAGGCCGTATCAAACTGTTACAGGGTTAAATAAAAATAGCTCAGTCAATTCGTTATTCCGTTAGAATTTAGCTTTTTCTTCTCTTCGAAATAGAAATAAACCTTTTCCTGATTCAGACATTTAGTGATCAGAGATTTTATTTTATTTGTCTGTGTGGAAATTAACCTCAACAAAGAGGCAGAGGGTTTCGAGCCTGCATGTTTGCTCGGTGGTTTAAGGGTTCGATTCTCTGGAGATTTATCAAAACAGCTCTCTCCGACTGTCACATATCACTCCTGTCGCGTGCCTAATGTAAGGATTTCTCCTTCAGAACCAGCAGCACTCAGAGATAATTTTGTTGAGTCGTTTGGCTCGTATTGGTCTAAGGGATTCCCCGTGGCCAATATACGATCAACTTATCTCTGGAGTAGGGCAACTCAAGTATTGGCACTACAAAATATGTCAATATATATATATATATATATATATATATATATATATTTCTAGGCACACTTGGCTGGACACCCCCACTACTTACTAAAGAAAGCCCCCAGGTTATGATAGTTCATTATCATAACCATGTTAACACATATAATGAAGATACATACACATACAACTGCTAAACACTTAAGAAGGTGACATAGAGAAACCTAAGTCAGCCATGAAAATGAATGCATGTATTTAGTATAATATCTGTACAAAAACAATTGAAGTGAATTCCAGCTATCAGTGAAAGAATTTCAGCACTAATGTCTAAATCCTAAGGAAACCAGGCAGACAGCCGGTCCTGGAGGTGACATCTTCTCATCATTGGACACAGGAAGCTGTGAGGAACACAACATCATGCGAAGCATTAGACTTATCTTCTCTTATCTCTGTCTATGATGCCTCCCTCAGCTCCGGATGATTTGACTGTCTTTGACTCTGGGAATTCTGCTCCCCTGGATCAAGTAGCAAGAGTACTTCACTGTACAGCAACTGTACTGGTATCTAGCATGTCTATATCCCCAGTAAGGACACACAATGTCTTAGAGCCACATTACTCTGGCACTGGTAGCTGTTGAGGCACAATCTCCCCCATTTTTGGAGATGTCAGGAACCTTCACAGGTGTTAGCTGGTGGGTAACAAGTTGGTTCTGGTGGTTGGATTGTTGGTGGATGTTGTTGAGACTGTGAATCTTCTGCCAGCTCTTCAGAAAATATACATCCCAAGCATATGTAAAACTAATATCTTTCCAGCCCCCCCAAAGGGAAGGGCGTACTACGCGAATGAAAAATGATCAGCCATCTACACATCTATGGACTCATTACTTTCAGCTTGCTTATCACCTTCAGTCTGTGAATTATCAGACAAGGGATGGCGGCTCAAGAAATCTGCTCCCACATTCTGATTACCAGGAATATATTCCACAGTAAACGAATAGGGTTGCAGTAGCAAAGACCACCTCATCAATCTTGGATTCAAATGGGTAGAAGATGCCAAGAATACGAGGGGTTGGTGGTCAGTTTGTACTGTGAATTGTACACCATATAAATAAGGTTGGAACCGCTGTACGCTCCAAACCAACGCAAGACACTCTCGCTTAATACAGGAGTAACGTCGTTCAGCCTGGTTGAGCTTTCTGCTGGCATATGCCACAGGAAAGAGAGTCTCAGAATCCTGTACTCCTGTCTGAAGGATTGTGGCCCCAATTCCCACCGAACTCGCATCAGTGCGCAAAACAAAGGGCTTAGATAAGTCCGGAAGTTGCAGCACTGGGGATGAAGTTAATTTCTCTTTCAGAGTGCGGTAAGCGTCTTCACACTCAGGGGTCCAACATACCTTCTCAGGACTATCTTTTTTGGTGGCATCTGTTAAAGGTGCCGCCATAGAATTGAAGTTCTGAATGAACTTTTGATAATATCCGCACAGGGATACAAAGGAACGGACTTCCTTTTTCGTTGTAGGTCTAGGAGCTTTCTTAAGCTTCTCAATGTTCTTGGGTTCTGGGCTAATGGTTCCTTCAAAAACCGTGTGCCCCAGAAACTCCAAGTCCCGCCAAGCCAATTTGCATTTGGTAGGTCGGGCAGTCAGACCTGTCTCTTTCAACCTCTGTAAGAGTTTTTGCAACGGAACTAAGTGCTCCTGGAAGGTCTCGGAAGCTACCAGAATATCGTCCATAAAATTGGAGATAGAGGGGTCCCCCAAGGGGTTTAAAAGCAGTCTCATCATTCTGGTGAAGGCCCCCGGAGCATTGCAAGTTCCAAAAGGAAGGACGTTAAATTCATAATGGGCATCTGAAGTGCTAAAAGCTAAATATTTACGCACCTCTTTCCTGACAGGGATCTGATAGTACCCTTTGCTCAGGTCAATTTTGGAAAAAAAACTTGGCCTTATTGAGCCGGGCAAACAAATGACTCTGATCAGGAAGGGGCTCCGGAAGAAATTCCGTTACCCTGTTCAGTTGTCTGTAGTCTATGCACAGACGATGCTCACCTGAAGGTTTCCTCAAGAGAACCACATTAGCACTGTAAGGGGACTCTGAGGGTGAAATCACACCTTCCTTAAGTAGATATTCGATCTCCTTTCTTACTGCTTCCTCTTTAGAGAAAGGGATCTGAAAAGGGCGTTGACGAATAGGCTCATCAGTAACCAATGTCATATCATACTCCATTAATGAAGTGCGCCCTGGCTTCTCTGTCAGGACAGAATCGTACTCTGACAAGAGTTGCCCTATAGCTTGTTTCTGAGAGACAGAGAGAGTTGGGTTAACCTCTACATCTTTATAGGTCTCCCTGGGGTGAAGAGGATATTCCACAGCTGTGGCTTCTCCACCTTCCACCTCCATAGCTACAGAAAGTATCAAGAGGGTCGGTGTGTCACTTACCTCTCTCTCGTTGTATTTCCGGAGGAGATTAATGTGATAGACCTTTGACTTACCTTTAATGTTGATCTTATAATGGATCCTGGATATCTTCTCTACCACCGTATAAGGGCCTCCCCAAGCTAACTCTAACTTAGACTTCCCTGATGGTAGCAGCAACAGCACCCTATCTCCAACCTCAAGACATCGTTCCTTCGTCTTCCGGTTGAAATGTGCAGCGTACCTCTTACGTGCACGAATCGAGTTCTCTTTGCCCAGGTCCCACCCTAGCTTTAACCTTTCCTTGAGTTCCTGCACATACTGTGATATGGTTTTCAAGGAATCATCTGCCCCTTCGTCTGTCCATGTCTTACTGAGAATGGCCAAGGGTCCAGAAATGGGTCTTCCGAACACCAAGGTCGCAGGTGGAAATCCAGTAGAGGCATTGGGTACTTCCCGGTAGGCGAATAGTGCTGCAGACAGATACTCGTCCCACCTCTCTGGCTTTTCCTGGGTTAATCTTCTCAGAAGCGATACCAACGTTCCATTGAACCGCTCATTCTGGCCGTTCGCTTGGGGTCGGTATGGACTGGTGCAAATGTGTTGAGACTTGATTATCTGAAACACTTCCTCCATTAGTTTCCCTTTAAACTGAGATCCATTGTCTGTCAATATCTGCGAAGGGAATCCCACTCTGGTGAAAATGCTCATCAATGCCTCTGCCACAGTCTTACTGTCAATCCTCCGAAGTGCAACAGCCTCCGGATACCCTGAACAACAGTCGACCAAGGTCAATATGTAAGCATTCTTCTTCTTTGTGAGAGGAAGTGGTCCAACCAAATCGACCGCCACCCTTTCAAAAGGTGTGGAGGTGACAGGGGTTTCCCCCAGTCCGACTGGTGCATTCCTGCCTTTGGGAGCTACCTTCTGGCACTCCGGACAGGATTTGACATAACGCATGATATCTGCTGACATACCTGGCCAAAAGTAATGACAGGCAATGCGTTGTGTCGTTGCATGTATTCCCATATGGGCACTTTAGGCTATCGTGTGCCCCATTTGGAGAATCTGCTGTCTATATGTTTTGGGTACTACAAGTTGACTGTGCTCTGTATACTTGTCACTTGCCCATCTGTAAAGCAACTTACCTTTCATGAAGAATTCTTTCTTCAAAGGGGGATTGTGACTTGCAGTTAACTTTTTAAAACATGCCTTAAGGGTTGGGTCACTACTTTGGGCCACCTTAATTTCCTCAGGAAGAGGATTTACATGAGGAGAATCCTCTAAGGCACTTTTATGTTGTGCTCGGGTGGTCACCGCAGCAAGATGCTCTGAAGGTTTCTTCGGCTCTGCTAAAAATACATAAGTAGCACCAAGAATTAAATCAAAGGTACAGTGTTCAAGCACTGCAGCCTCAATTACCCCCGAGACATACTTTAGTTAGTTAGTTAGTCTTTCCTCTTGTGTCGAGTGCGGCACATAGGGCAGAGGTCGTGACTCTCCATGTACGGCGGTCCGTTGCAATCCGTTGTAGGTCTTGGATGTTTGAGTGGCCCATGAGCGAGCCTTCCCTGATGATAGTTCTACGTAGGGTTTCCCTTGGTCTTCCACGAGATCTTTTCCCCTGTGGTGTCCAAATGAGGGCTTGGTAAGGAAGTCTTGATTTATCCATTCTAAGGACGTGGCCGACATAGTTCCAGCGGCGTTTTCGTATAAAATTAGACACATACTCTTGCCTGGATTCTTGCCTTATTTGTGTATTGGTTCGGAAATCTGACCATTTGAAATTTAGTATTCTTCTAAGGCATTTATTTTCAAAACTGTCTAATTTTGTGTCTAGAGTTTTCGTTGATTTCCAACTCTCGCATCCATAGGTTAGTACTGGAATCACACAAGAATTGAAGATCTTGAGTTTTGTGTGTTTGCTAAGTGTCTTTGATTTCCAGATGTTAGACAGTTTATTGAAGGCACTAGATGCCAGTGCTATTCTAAATGATATTTCTGGTGCGGTATCTCCTGTAGATGACATCTTGCTCCCTAGATAAGTGAAACTGTTGACTTTTTCAAGGCTGTTGTTGTTCAGCGTGATATCAACTGAACTGTTGGTAAGGTCTAGAATTTTTGTTTTTGCGGTGTTAATTTGGAGTCCAATTTGTTCTGAGAAATTCTGGAGTCGATTGATTTTTTTCTTGGGCGTCTGTGTGTTCTGAACTCAGGAGTGCTATGTCGTCAGCGAAGTCTAGGTCTTCCAGAATTTTGTCAACCCATGTAATGCCTAAATTTGCGTTATTTATGCACTTGCGCATGACCCAGTCGATTGCTATACCAAAAAGCATCGGCGATAGGACACAGCCTTGCTTCACTCCTGTTTCCACCGGGAACCAGTCAGAATTGCCGGAATCAGTTCTTACACAGCATCGTGTTTCATTATAAAAAGATTTTATGATGTTGATATATTTGATGGGGAAACCATAGATGTTAAGCAATTTCCAGAGTGTTGGACGATGGATACTGTCGAAGGCTTTTTGAAAGTCGACAAAGTTGATCAATAATTTCGACTGGAATTCTGTAGAATCTTCAACAATTATTCTAAGAGTAAAGATGTGGTCTATGCATGACCGCTTGGATCTAAAACCGGCTTGTTCTTCCCTTAATCTTTCATCTATGGATTTTTTCAATCTTTCTAGTAGCATACTACAAAATAGTTTCCCTGGTATCGAAAGCAGGGTGATGCCTCTCCAGTTGTTACAATCGGATAAATCACCTTTTTTAGGTAATTTGAAGATTACACCATCTTTCCATTGTTGTGGTGGGTATTCGTTTTGCCAGACTTCATCCATCAGCTGGAGCAAATGTTGCAGGGTGTTTTCATCCGCTGCTTTAAGCATTTCCCCTGAGATGTTGTTCTCTCCGGTAGCTTTGTTTATTCTTAATTTTTTAATAGCTGTTTTAATCTCCTCTATTGTGAATGACTCGCTGGAGGCAATTAGTGTCGGTGTAATAATTTCTTCTTCTAGATTGGCAATGATGTCAGGATTTGGCCTATTTAATATTTCCTTGAAATGTTCTGCCCATCGCTTTGTTTGTTGGTCGTCGGATAGCAGTAGTTTACCCTGCTTGTCTTTAATGGGTGTATTTAGTGTAGGTGAGTGATTGCACAGTTGTTTCATAATATGGAATACTGCTTTGTTGTTTCCAATCTTGGCAGCTGTTTCAGCATCGGAGGCGAGGTCGTGTATGAAGTTCTGTTTGTCTTTCCTTGCATTTGATTTCACTTCTTTGTCTAGCGTGCTGTATTTTTCGTATGAAGATGTGTCTTTTTTGGATAAAAGTGTTAATTTTGCTTGTTTCCTTTCTTGGATTTTTGACCAAGTGTTGTCGCTTAGCCACTTCTTCTTCTGCTTTTGTACATAACCAACTGTGTTTACTGCAGCGTTCGTCAGTGTGTTCTTGAAAAAGTCCCAATTTGTGTCTATGTTATTTGTAGTATCCGCATTATTAGTTTTGGTTACATAGGTGGTGAGTATCTCTGCATTAAATGCGCTTTGATGATCTTTTGACAAAAGGGCTTGTAAGTTTATTTTCTTATTTCTGGGTGGTTTAAGTAGAGACTTGAGTTTAATTTTTAGTTTGGCAATCAGAAATCTGATTCTATAACAATTGGTGGTTTTGCGATGACAGCTTGTCGGACCGTCGATCAACCGATATGCGCCGAGCTAGAGAGAGCTAGACATACTTTGAACGGACCTTAATCTTAGCAATAGGCAAGTTTAAAGGTTTAGCATCCAATGTGGCACATTGGAGCTCTATGAATCTGCCAGTATACTGATCAGGTTTTACAAACTCTGGCCTCACCACACAGCCGTATGACAAACCACTATCATACAGACAATTTAGAGAATATCCATTAGCCCAGACCCTCTCTACCACAGGAGGCCTATTGGAACCATTGTACAATTGTTCCTGGGTAGAAGGTACTACAGTAGACAACAAAGCTGATACTTGTAAATTCCCTGACTTTTTGGATTTGCATTCCTTAGTCCAGTGGTTATTATTCTTACAAATATGGCAGTAAGGCTTTTTAGGGCCATTAAAGGGTTGTCTATGTTGTGTTCCCTGAACTTTTGAGGGGTTCTGGGGTTGTGCTTGGGATGAATTCTTTTTAGGGGATTCATTTGGATGGGTTTTATGACCATTACCATTATTTTTCCCTTGGCCCTGGGCCTTGGGTTTCCCACCTATACACACTTCTTTATGTGCCATCTCATACCTCTCAGCATACATCAACATCTCACTCAGTCTGTCAGCACCATTCTCCGTCAGGAAGGTTTGCATAGGGCGAGGTAATGTCTCTCGGAGTTGTTCCGTTAGGATCATCTCCTGTAAATCTTCAAAAGAAGAGGAGTATCCAGACATTTCCCTCCACCTTGTCAAATATCCCTGAAGGCGACTGGCGAAACTGAGGATAGTTCTCCCCTGTCATCTTTCTCTCATTTCTGAACTTCTGTCTGTATGTCGCAGCATTAAGTTCGAAACGTTTCAGCAAAGCCTGACACAATGCATCATAATCAGTCTCAGTACCGGTGGGCATCCGTTGATAAATCTCGTATGCCTCACCCCTCAAACCTTGAGCCAACTTCAGCGTGTACATGTTCCTTTCCAAGTTGTACAAAGATGCCAATTTGCCAAATCGGTCTAGGTACTGTTCAATATTTTCAGCCTTCGGGTCGAAGGCTGGCATAGGAAAGTTCATCGCTTGAGCTGAGCTACTGTTCGTTGATACACCATCAATCTCAGGTGTTGGAGATCTGGGTCTATTACCCTCTCTCTGAGCCTGAAGTTCCAATTCTCTTAACCTCACCTCCTGTTCCAACTTCATTCTTTCTGACTCCCTCTCAGACTCAATTCGGAGTCTCTCAGATTCCATTCGGAGTCGCTCAGTTTCTTGAATCCTCTCAGATTCAATCCTGAGTCGTTCGGTTTCTTGCACCCTCTCAGATTCTATTCGGAGTCTTTCGCTTTCCTTCTCTGCCTCAATTCTGAGTCTCTCAGCCTCACGGGCTTCCATCCTCATCTCACGTTCCGTGGTTTTAATCCACTCGGTCATTTCTTTACCCTCCAATCCCATCTGGACAGCCATGTCCTTTAATTACTGTATGGAAATTTTTGACTGCGACATGCTGTCTTGTCAATCTAACAGTCCACAACAAAATATATTGTCACTAACAATGTAAATATAATCAACAATAGATTAAATTGTCACAACCAACCAAGGTTGTACCTAACCCAATGTACTTGGACACCACAAAACACCACAATGATTACAAATCACTCCTAGGAGTATACTCTAAGAACTGACCCAGAATGGTCACAACTGTGTTAACAAAAAACAAACACTGAACAACTCCTGGCCAAGATCACCAGCAATTTTAAAGATTGAACAGTGTACAAAACAATCCCACGACGAGACCACAGATTTTTGGCGATATGTTGTTCTGTCACATATCACTCCTGTCGCGTGCCTAATGTAAGGATTCCTCCTTCAGAACCAACAGCGCTCAGAGATAATTATGTTGAGTCGTTTGGCTCGTATTGGTCTAAGGGATTCCCCGTGGCCAATATACGATCAGCTTATCTCTGGAGTAGGGCAACTCAAGTATTGGCACTACAAAATATATCAGTATATAAATACAATATCTCTAGGCCCACTTGGCTGGACACCCCCACTACTTACTAAAGAAAGCCCCCAGGTTATGATAGTTCATTATCATAACCATGTTAACACATATAATGAAGATACATACATACACAACTGCTAAACACTTAAAAAGGTGACATAGAGAAACCTAAGTCAGCCATGAAAATGAATGCATGTATTTAGTATAATATTCAAAATAGAAAATAGTGAAGTAGATGTCAAAACTCAACAGCTGGATTCCAGAATACAATGACTATAATCAACCACAGTTAAACAGTCAGACAGTCTTGGAAGAAGCATATGTTCATCCTTGGAATCCAGTGGAGCTGTGGGGAATATAGCATAATTGAGACATAATTGTCACTTATCCCAGTTCCACTGTTGATGTCTCACTCCGCTCCGGGTAAATCGACTGTCTTTGACCTTGGTACTTCCGCTCAACAGGATCAGGTAATGGAAGAGTACCTCACCATAGAGGACGCAGCAACTGGATAGGCACACAGCACCTTGATAGGCACACAGCAACTGGATAGGCACACAGCAACTGGATAGGCACACAGCAACTGGATAGGCACACAGCACCTTGATAGGCACACAGCAACTGCTCCCACGAGTAACTCACAGTACTGTCCCTGAGTTACACACATGCTCTGGCACTGGATGATGTTTGGGTTATATTGTACCCCATCTTGAGGAGGACAGTCTTCTCAATTGGTAATTGGGAGATAATAAGTAGGTGATGGGTTAATTGACTGCTGGGTTATAGGATATGGTTGGTGGATGTTGGTTGGACTGTGAATCCTCTGCCAGCTCCTCACAAAGGACTCATCCTGCCAAGAAATAACTCAGAATTAGTCATCACCAAGAGGGTAACATCTTGACAGGAAAGACAGAACAAGCATCAGTCATATCCCTCATCTGCTTACTCCTCCCTGCTCTCCTGTTTCATTCCTCAGATTGCCTCTCCAGAATAGAAGACATAAGTCTCCTATATTTATCTGTCTGTTTAGTGCAAGAGAAGGCAAGTCAGATATACAGTGGAGATAGATAAAGTGGTCTAACACATATATCACTCTCCCTCTCCCCCTCACTCTGCACACAGACACCAATATTTACTGTCAGTACCTGCATTCACTTGCTTTCCCAACCGCCCCAGCACTCATTGATCTGGGTCAAGCACACACATACTTTGATTAACAAAGCCCTGACCCAATTCTGTCCCCATTTCGTATGTACAGATTCTCTAGTTAATTTCAAACGTACATCTTTGTAAGGGTATTAAGTTTTACCAGTATGAGTGGTTTATTGAGGGCATAAGTTATTTAGTCTGTACAGTGGGAGATCTACGTTCGAATCCGCTTCTCTAGCGATCAAGAACGGTCGAACTAAGTGGGATCACACAGCCGATACTGATTTTTCTACAGCAGTGACAACTTTACAGACATCATTCTAGGTACTCGTAAACTATAATTAACTTACCCAAGCATATGTAAAAACTGAGACATTCCAGATTGCCTTGAAAAGTGAAATTTATACAGGCACAGATTAACACATCTGGATGCTTGAGAAGCTGGCAAGGAGAATAGCGTCACTTAGACACTTCAGGCGTTGGTACAAAAGAAGTCCCTTGTATACTTGTGCAAGTAGTAAATCGGTTTCCACGAAACCTCAAATAACTCCCTTAATATATTCCCAAGAGATATACATTTAAAAGTGGAGTTTAGTTAAAGTAACCAGAAAAGGCAGACATAATAATGTTGTCCAATACAGGCCTATATATATAGATATAAGGGACTATATATTTCTGGGCGAGTCCAAGTTTGAATTTTGTGCAGATTACATGTAAGACAGGTTATCAGCCTTACAGACCGATGTGTAATGGCTATCATTTCACGACATCGTACAACTTTCTTCCATTTGCTTTCTTTAGATGTAAACAAACATCCGGAAGCTGGTAGTCTGAGAGGGCACACTGATAAGTCACATATTCAAGATCACAATTTAAGAGATTTGAGTCTCAGAGCCTGGAGACATATGCATCGCGAAGCTCACTTCCCCTGTACAATCCCCTCCTGGTCCAATAATCTGTACTACTCATGAAAATTACCACATCTCGTTCTGCAGCGATATTGCCTGACAGTTCCCACGGGTTGTCCGATGTTCTAGGGGTGGTCGTTATTGGATGTTTTACGCACAACCACCACCACTGACGAGATCCATCGCAAACGAGCGTAAAAATACAAAAACAAGATAAAATATCGTTGAAAAACATCACGAACATTTTGAACAAATCAGCGCTTCACACATGCAATCTTGTTTCCTACACACAGGCCTCTGTGGCGTCTGAGATACTCACAACAACAACACATTCCCTAAACAACAGCCGTTCACAGAAAAGAGCGTTGCAAAAAGAAAGCTGCTCACTCTCGTCTGCAACACAGTGTGCCTACTGTGTCAAACGAACATGAGCCAGTTTTCGGCACGGTGTCTATAGACGGTGAAGGAAGGCTTCTTTGTAAATTTTACACCCATTTGCACACCGCTACACACTAGCCCGCTTTTGTTTGGACTACCTACTTACTGAACACTTCACTTCTGACAGGTCAACCACGAAAGATCCGACTTTCACACTAGGTCAAGTGGATATTCCACACTCGCGCTCATACCGCGTCTTGTATATTTCAGCATGCCAGAGCTTTTAACACTTCTAAAACATTTAGATACTGGGTCTAACACACAACCCCTCTAGAGAGGGACAAAACCTATGTCACAGGCCGTCTCTTTCTCAGAAATAAAAACATAAATACCAGACAACAACATACTGCGACACCTATAACCTCGACCACGGTAGACTAGACCAACCAACTTATCATCGGAGTTGAACTAAAACTGGTGATGTGCGAATGGGGAGAACATCGTTAAAAAAAAAAAACCGGCTTCTTATAAAAACCTTAAAATATAGGACAGTCCGTAGAGACGCCACGAAATTTCTCCTTTCGTAGTACCGAGCATTCTTAAAAAGGCTGAGACTCGTTCCTTCCTTCAAAAAATTTGCAACGGAAATGCATGGCCACCATCACAGTATATACAAGTGTGTTTAAAAAAAAATGATGTATACATTTAATATTATATCATGTATAGAATCATATACGTTTTTTTTTGCCAGTGAGCACAGTATTATTATTACTAATTATTGCACACTTAAACCAGGATTAGATTTATTGAATTATCCCAAGAGGAAAAAAAAAAAAATAAGACAGCTTCAAAATCCACTCAATACTGGTTGGATAATATAATGCGTACTTTAGTCTTCTTTTAAGCAATAATATATTGAGAAAAATCGCACTTCATCATCTTATATAGCCGCTAGGTTTAACACATAATTTGAATCCACTTGTAACTAATCATTTTTGAGCCGGGACATATCTGCTCCGAATGTCAGCGAATATAAATTGAAGGTCTAGTTTTCTGTGACCTGACGTTTCTGAGTAAACACGAGATTTAACATTTTCCCCTCCCATAAAAAAGTGATTTTAGTGATATTTTTTTTTTTCTAGATATAAACACTTATGTGTAACCTCTTCCTTAAAATCATATTTAATCACCATACTTTTGTCTGTCGGAGAATAATCCTTTTTAAAATGAATCATAATCGTCGTTCTTATGTTGTTTTGGGGAACAATTGATCATCATTCTTCTCAAGTCACACGGAGTGAGGATTCTTCTTCTTCTCATGTCTTTCAGAGTGACGATTGTTATTCTTCTAATGTCTGACAGAGTGACGATTGTTATTCTTCTAATGTCTGACAGAGTGACGATTGTTATTCTTCTAATGTCTGACAGTGACGATTGTTATTCTTCTAATGTCTGTCAGAGTGACGATTGTTATTCTTCTAATGTCTGACAGAGTGACGATTGTTATTCTTCTAATGTCTGACAGAGTGACGATTGTTATTCTTCTAATGTCTGACAGAGTGACGATTGTTATTCTTCTAATGTCTGACAGTGACGATTGTTATTCTTCTAATGTCTGACAGTGACGATTGTTATTCTTCTAATGTCTGACAGAGTGACGATTGTTATTCTTCTAATGTCTGACAGTGACGATTGTTATTCTTCTAATGTCTGACAGAGTGACGATTGTTATTCTTCTAATGTCTGACATCGACGATTGTTATTCTTCTAATGTCTGTCAGAGTGACGATTGTTATTCTTCTAATGTCTGACAGAGTGACGATTGTTATTCTTCTAATGTCTGACAGAGTGACGATTGTTATTCTTCTAATGTCTGACAGAGTGACGATTGTTATTCTTCTAATGTCTGACAGAGTGACGATTGTTATTCTCCTAATGTCTGTCAGAGTGACGATTGTTATTCTTCTAATGTCTGTCAGCGGCGTCCGTGGCTAAGGCGTTGCGAGTCCGACTCGTAAGCCAGCATACCGCGATCGAAACCCACTGCAGGCTGCGTGGCTTTTTATCGTGGTATGGGACGTCGCAGGTCGACCCAGCCTAAAATGGGTACCAGGATGGGCTTGTCCTGGGAAAGTAAAGACAGCCGGCGTAATGCTGACCACATTACCCACAGAGTGCTGATGGTCTGTAAAAATATGGGACGCTCTGCCCATATGCCCGATGCGCCGAAAGGCGCGAAAAGGGATCTTTACTTACTTTTTTAATGTCTGTCAGAGTGACGATTGTTATTCTTCTAATGTCTGTCAGAGTGACGATTGTTATTCTTCTAATGTCTGACAGAGTGACGATTGTTATTCTTCTAATGTCTGTAAGAGTGACGATTGTTATTCTTCTAATGTCTGTCAGAGTGACGATAGTTATTCTTCTAATGTCTGAAAGAGTGACGAGTGTTTTTCTTCTATTGTCTGACAGAGTGACGATTGTTTTTCTTCTAATGACTGACAGAGTGACGATTGTTATTTTCCTAATGTCTGTCAGAGTGACGATTGTTATTCTTCTAATGTCTGTCAGAGTGACGATTGTTATTCTTCTAATGTCTGACAGAGTGACGATTGTTATTCTTCTAATGTCTGTCAGAGTGACGATTGTTATTCTTCTAATGTCTGTCAGAGTGACGATTGTTATTCTTCTAATGTCTGACAGAGTGACGATTGTTTTTCTTCTAATGTCTGTCAGAGAGACGGATCGTTATTTTTTGTAATTTCTGACAGAGTGCCGATCGTTATTCTTCTATTGTCTGACAGAGGGACGAGGATTATTCTTCTAATGCCTCATATGGTGACGATCGTTATTCTTCTAATGTCTGACAGAGGGACGATCGTTATACTTCTAATGTCTGACAGAGTGACAATCATTATTCTTCTAATGTCTGACAGAGTGACGAGCATTATTCTTCTAATGTCTGACAGAGTGACGATTGTTTATTCTTCTAATGTCTGTAAGAGTGACGATTGCTATTCTTCTAATGTCTGTCAGAGTGACGATAGTTATTCTTCTAATGTCTGACAGAGTGACGAGTGTTTTTCTTCTAATGTCTGACAGAGTGACGATTGTTTTTCTTCCAGTGACTGACAGAGTGACGATTGTTATTTTCCTAATGTCTGTCAGAGTGACGATTGTTATTCTTCTAATGTCTGTTATTCTTCTAATGGTCTGTCACAGTGACGATTGTTATGTCTGACTGACATTGTCTTCTAATGTCTGTCACAGAGACGATCGTTATTTTTTAATTTTCTGACAGAGTCTCGTTTTTTTTTTTTTATTCTTCTATTGTCTGACAGAGAGACGAGGAGCCTTCATTGTTTTATTCTTCTAATGTCTGTGACAAATCATTATTCTTCTAAGAGTGACGAGATTATTCGTTCTAATTTGACGAGAGCATTATTCTTCTAATGTCTGACAGAGTGACGAGAGTGCTGACGAATGACGATCATTATGCTTCTAATGTCTGACAGATTGACGATCATTGTCTTCTTAATGTCTGACAGAGTATCATGTCTCTGACAGATAGTGACCATGATATTATTCTTCTGACAATTCTATTGTATATTCAGAGTGACCATGATGTCTAACAGAGACGCGTTATTCTTCTAATGTCTGATAGATTAAGGATCATTATTCTTCTAATGTCTGACAAAGTGACGATCGTTATTCATCTAATGTCTGACAGAGTAACGATAATTATTCTTTTAATGTCTGACAGAGTGACGATCGTTATTCTTCTAATGTCTGACAGAGTGACGATAATTATTCTTTTAATGTCTGGACAGAGTGACGATCGTTATTCTTCTAATGTCTGATAGAGTGACGATCGTTATTCTTCTAATGTCTGACAGACTGACGATCATTGTTCTTCTAATGTCTGACAGAGTGACCATGATTTATTCTTCTAATGTCTAACAGAGTGACGAGCGTTATTTTTTCTAATGTCTGATAGATTGACGATCATTATTCTTTTAATGACTGACAGTTTGACGATCGTTATTCTTCTAATGTCTGACAGAGGGACGATGACTATTCTTCTAATGTCTGACAGAGGGACGATGATTATTCTTCTAATGTCTGACAGAGTGACGATGATTTTTCTTTAAATTCTGACATAGTGACGATGATTATTCTTTTAATGTCTGACAGAGAGTAACGAGAATTATTCTACTAATGTTTGACAGTGAGGATCAATATTGTTCTTTTGTCAAACATAGAGATTATTATTATTCTTTCCAATCTCTGACCGAGCCATGTCGATTATTATTCTAATTCGGACATAATGACGATCATTATTTTTTTTAAATATCAGAATAATTGGTGATTACTATTTTCTTCCAACGTTTTGACGTAGTGACGGTAATTATTTCAATATCATATGAAGAGAGATAAAAAATTATTTTTTAATCTTTGACAGATTGTCACATTCTTCTAATGTCTGTTTCTGAAATAAAATTTTGTCTTCGAACGTATAACTGCAAAGTACTCATCAGTTTCCTGGCTCTAATAATCAACCAATTCTCTTTTGCCTAGTGGCACTGACGTTTTAGAGAGGACTTGCATGCTTTTCTGCCCCTTGCAATCTTCAGTTCAGTTTTCCATGTCAGAGATGCCGCATTCAGGTCAATCTCTAGCGTTCGTCTCCATGTTGTTTTTGGGCGCCTCTTTTCTCTCTTTCCCTCTGGTATCAACGTGAGAGCTGTTTTGGCAGGCATATAACGATTCATTCTCATAACGTGGCCACGCCATTTCCATCTCCTCTTGGTTTTCATACTGTCTAGAGTTTCTTGGTTTGTGACTTGAAGTAGTTAAGTGTTTGAGATGGTATCTGGCCAGAAAATGTTAATAATTTTTACTTAGACATGTGTTGTGGAAGGTGGATAGCTTATTCGCATCCTTTGTATTCATTATCCAGTATTCCGCTACATAAAGAAGAACTTACAACATGATGCTCTTGTAGAGTCGAAAATTCGTTTCTCTCCAGGAACTTTTGGATTTCCAGATTTGCCTCATCCTTCCAAAAGCAGCTCTAGCTTTGCTCAGACGTGACTGTATGTCTTCCTCTGTCCCTCACATTAGGGACATCATACTACCAAGATATGTGAAATGTTCTACATTTTCAGTAGTTTGGTTGTTTATGGTCACTGGTTGTTGGTTTAGACTGTTTGTCATGATCTTAGTTTTCCTTGTATTCATTCTCAATCCCACCATTTCTGCTGTGCTGTGTAGTCTGTTACTTTTCTCTTGTAAATGTCCATGTTTATGTGATAGGAGTGCTATATCATCTGCAAAATCAAGGTCCTCACGCATGGTGAATGGAGTCCATTGTATACCTCTCGATTTCATGTCTGCTGTGTTCTTTATTATCCAATCAATCACAAATTTGAAGAGGAGGCATGACATAACACATCATTGTCTTACACCTATCTTTACTACCTCTTGCAGTCTCCCAAAAAATGTATCTTTATCTTCGTCTTCAGTTTCACTAGTCGGTGCGTAGCATTGGATAATTGTAAGTTTCGCATGTTCCCAATTGAATCGTGTTGTCATAATTCTTTTATTGACTGGATGCCACTCCGTGAGATGTTTGTGCATACCTTTCTTTAAAATGAGTGCCACGCCTGCAGAATGTATGGTTATCATCTCTTCCAGCGTATATT